>JAQYXR010000201.1:0-140000 GCA_030545055.2 Neoaliturus tenellus
TTCATCTTCTTGTAGTAGAATTCTTTTGCATTCATATTCCAACTGCTCTATTCTTTCATTCTTTATGGCCAACTCAACAAGTAGTTGATTGATGTAGTAGGCGGCCATATCGATAGTTCTAGTCTTTGATTCTCCCAATCGCACTCCTGGTATTAGCCTTTGCAGTTTGTAGTATTTTTGTCTTATTCTCGCCTCTCTTACCTGAGCTGACTCTTTAAAATGACTTTTCTGGACTTTCAAACGTTGTTCATCCTTTTTTGTTGTAGTAAGGTCCAAAACATTGTCTCCACTTGCCATGATTCTGATTCTACTGCGAGATGTGAGAAACAAGAATATTATGAGCGGAATGAGTACAACAACGCGTCGAACCTCATTTATCCACTTTCCCCCACCAAAACACTTTCCCCCTCCATGTTTTTATAGGTCAAGGTCAAATAAACTTAACGCGAGAACGGGGAATAGAGCACTAAGTGGCATGTTATTCCATTACCACAGAGTGATCTATTCCCCGCTCTCTATTCTACATCTAATTTTTTTGTATTTTTTCTGTTTTATTTTTTTTTAATTTTTTGTTACCCGTCATCTTTACACAGCAGGAGGTTCATACTTTATAGGAGAGTCTTCATCAGGTTCATGAAATGCATTCCACGCACAAGTATCAGGAAGTTCATTAGGCTCGATCTTTAAAACAGGAATTTCACTAGGCGAATTCCATACACCAGAAGTTTTATTCGTCTTCAGTTTGTTTTCTAACACTTCAATTTTGTCCAACAGTTCCAAAATATATTTCTTTGCACCCATCAATGTTTGTATCCTGGTATTGTACACATTCAATGAAGGCACTATGAGTTGCAATTGATGGAACGCCATTCTTTCTTTTCTACACCGTTCCTTACCTAAAGCACTCAATTTTGGATGTGTTATTTGTTTTCCTTTACTTTTTAAAGGGGTTGAATTTTCCACTGGTTCACTCATTTTTCCCACAATGTTCTTCTTAAGAGTTTTAGCAAATAAATGAACCTCCTACTGTGTTTTAACCCTCTTTTATACACAATTCCCCCCACCATTTCAATTTTTCCCCCACCATATTGTTTAAACAAAAAACCAAACTTCCAATTTTGCATTCACATTATTGTCTTTTAGAAATTTAATGAATTGCGAGCTGGATGTTGATATTTGACTGTTTGTTAAATAATCTTTTACCACTTGTTCATCTTTCCCTTCTAATATGTAGCAAAATACTTTCATCAAACTTCCATCATCTTCTTTCGATCTTATAAAGTTTGCAACAAATGTCCAATCTTCATCGACAATTTTAAAAGTTTTTATCTCCATGTGAAAAGACATCTTTACTCCAGTTATTCTGTGACAGTAATGAAATCAACCTTTACCAAGCAACATTTATAACCAATACCCCACTACTCTTTCCCCCACTACTTTTCCCCCACTACTTTTCGTTAGACCTCCCCTCCATACCATTACTCTAGTATGTTCTACACCTAATAAATTTACATAAGACCTGTGCACAGATTGTGCATCTTTCCCGCATAGCTTCAAATCTTATTAGCGGTGCTTTAACACGATGGTCAACGTACCCTCCTTCAACTTCAAATTCGTCCCAATCATCTATAGCTGCTCGTGCACAATCTGGACAAAGCCGGGTCCCATCTGCAAATTTATAAGCAACAATAATGCCAAATCCATAATGTTCTCTTCGATACTCGTGTATTGCATTTCTAACCGTATTGGGAATAACACATTCTCCTGATCTTATTATGTGATTAAATAAGAAATCATCACAAATTATTTTTCTCAAACAAATAACGAAAAGACTATCCATCGTGTTGTAGATGAGAGTAACATTCGTACTAAACTGTTTTACTGCCTACCACCCGCTTAAATAACTTATCCCCACTACTATTTTATAGGTCAAGGCCAAGCAATATTAACGCGAGAACGGGGAATAGAGCACTAAGTGACATGTTATTCCATTGCCACAAAGTGATCTATTCCCCGCTCTCTATTCTACCTCTACTTTTTTTACATTTTTAATTTTATTATTTTTTTTTATCATTTTATGTTTTTTAACTTAAAATCCTAATATTTCATTTCCTTCTTCTTCACCTTCTTCAACCACACCTTCATTACTAC
The DNA here is from genome assembly GCA_030545055.2 of Neoaliturus tenellus. Lineage (NCBI taxonomy): Eukaryota > Metazoa > Arthropoda > Insecta > Hemiptera > Cicadellidae > Neoaliturus > Neoaliturus tenellus. The sequence goes on from JAQYXR010000201.1 coordinate 2,152, forward strand.
ACACATTTTTCAAACTTAACAGTTCTTTCTTCATTTTATTGTTTTCATTTTCCAATTGTTTAATTTTTGATTTTTTTTCTTCCAATAGTAGCTTTAAATGTTTTATGTAACTAGCGGCTACGTGGACAGTTTTCACTCGGTTTTCTCCAAGTCGCATTCCGGGAATTTGAAATTGAAGTCTGTAATATTCAATGTTGATATTAGCCTGGGTTTGTCTTGATTGTTCACTTCTTCTCCTTCTGGTCTCCTCTTCTGCATCAGAAATAAGCGTATGATACAAAATTGGACGTTGCATCGTAGTTGGCTGCTCTTGTAAAAATAAAACTAAATTCACTCCTACATCATATTTATCCCCTTTCCCCCACCACTTTACCGGTTGTCCCAAAAATGACGAATACATATTTCAACGGTCACGCTAGCACCATTTTTAACAAGATGGTTATAAAGAAAATAAGGATAGTCGCAAGATTTAAGATCTTCATTTGCCAACATGAAATCAAATGCTAATTTCCTTGAATATTCATTATGGAATTTTTCATGAACACTAATTAGAATTCCAGCCTTTTCAAACTTATAACCGATGTCTGGGATTTTCTTACAATCATCTATGTCCAGAATTGGAAAATAATATGTGAAGGAGTTCACCGGTGGTACCCACACTCTATCACACTCTTCACAAAACACTTTGTACATTCTCGCTCGCTCATCCATTTTCAAATGATTTTTACTCATGCCAGACTACCGTTTAAATAGCCTACTACCTCATCTTTCCCCCCACCATTTTATTCCAAATTTGTTTCCTCATGTTGCGGAGTATCAATAACATGGGCAGCGGCATTCCAGAGTTGTGACTGCTGTTCTTCTTCACCTTCAGATTCTGTTAATTCTTCCGGTTGGTGCATAAAGGATACATTTGAATTTGAAGCGGGTCCAATATCATTGTTCATTTGTTCATTTAAATTTAAAAATTCTCCAACTATTTCTTCCAAAAACTGTCCAAACGTAATATTTACCTCTTGCTCTACTTCTTCATCTTCTGCCATCTCACGATCTATAACAATTTCAGTGATGTAAATAAAAGTGGTATCTCTCGGAGACATGGTTTAAAAAAAGAACATGTGGCTCCAGTAACAGTTACACGAAAAATGAACAGGATTGTGTGGAACCCTCGCTTATATAGGAGACTGGAAAGGGGGGGGGGTAAAGTCAATTATAAAAATTTGTAACTTGCCTTGCTCTAATTACTCTTCCGCAGACAGCTTGTATTGCATTGCAACCACTTCCACCTCTATCTTCATGCCTTCTACAAGATTACGTACGTGCAGCATCCATGGAAACAGTATTTCTAAAACTTCAATCCTTACTCGACATGCACACAATACTTCATACGCATCACGACGGTACACAAACACACTAACCCCCATGCCCATATCCCTCATTATGTTTTGTTCAATTTTCAAAAATAACCTATACAATAGCGGCCAAACTTCTGTGTGCTCAGCAAAAAACGAATCCAGTCTCTTATACATGTTTAACGTATAGCAACAAGACAAATAATGAGCAAACACATGTGATAGCTGCTTTTATAACGTTCGCCAGTACAGTAAAAATTTGGGGGGGGGATATGATTTTTTAGTGGGATGTTAAAAATTAGTAGTTTAAAACCAAAGCCGAAAAGTAATGATTAAACCCTATATTTTCTTCTAATTGCAAATACTCCACATATGCCTCCGCCCATAGCCATAACAGATCAATGTTACGCCAATATACACCAAAGGTGGGTCTATCATCAACTAAAATTGGAGATGCTATGTTCACTAATCTTCCGTTTTCTATCCATGTCATAGCTTCAATTACAAACCTTCCTATAATATCCATTGGAGAATTAATACCAAAAATATTCTTGTAACAACATTTTCACTTAACAAGGGCACTTCAATTTCTTCATTGTTTTCTTCGTCGTTTTCTTCGTCCACCTCCAATACTTCTCCAATCTTTGTACATTTATTATAAAATATTGGAACATCTCGGGGAGACATGTTCGCTCTAACTATTATTAGCAAGGAATGGCTCCAACACAAACCGCCACACTCTTATATAGACAAGTCAATGAAAAATCAGTGGGGGGGGGTTCCGGTTCCGGTCCGGAAGGGGGGGGGCGTCAATGTCAAGGTCACATGAAAGTAGGTCACAGGACTTAGAGCGGCCAAAAAATAATGGGAGAGAAACGCAGCGCACTAATCACAGCGCTGGTTTCTCTCCCATTATTTTTTGCCAAAAAAATTTTGAAAAAAGCTAATTTATTTTAAGATTTGCTACGACCCCACCGAGTCCAACCATCCTCACCTCTTATCAGATAGTCTCTCGCATCAAGTCTGTTGATCGCTTTCAGGTTTCTTAGAGGTACAGATAGCTGTATTACCCATTTATAGCCGTTACATGAAATTACAATTTTATTATGCTTATCTGTTTTGCTTACAAAGAAATACCTCAAACCTTTTGCCAGCCTATCCAATTTGGTGAGGGGGTAAGACTTGCTGGAGACCACAGTCGGTTGTGGCACAGAAAGATGTTTCACAACATGCAAACGGCAATACTGTTCGTTTAAAACACATTTCTTACCACAAACCGATCCTTTTTTAAGTCCCCTACAGAGCAATTCAGGACATTTACGGGGATTTTTAAATGCCCTGCGTCGCTCTTTCATTAATAATCGGAAGCGCTCTGAAGGAGCAATTTTGAAAAGTTTCTTTTTTCTTTTTAGAATAGGAATAGTAGGACTATTAGGATTGGGTTCAACGATAGGTGTTATTAGTGGTGGTAAGGATATGTAGCTGTGGATCGATTTCAGCAATGAAGGCGTGTCCGGACGAAGAGGCTCACCAGTTCTTGGGACATCCGTCACTTTCTTCTGCGGTGGTGGTGGTGGCATCACTGCAGATCCATCTTCTGACGGCTGCTCCGCATGGATTGGTGACGGAGGTGGCGAGAAGATGCTCCCAAGAACTGTCATCGCTTGCAGAAGAATGTTGGGCAAAGCAGGAGTTCTGGATGTGGAAGGTGGCGTGTCCATCCGCTCCAACATGTGCTCCGGCACATTCTTCAAACGGAGTCTCTTCATCGGTGCAGTCGGTGCGAGAGGTGCTGATGTGGTAGTAGTGCTAGTAGTGTTGGAAGTAGTGCTGGTAGTACTCGACATGGCTCTGATGCGGCAGCGTTGGCGGCTGGAATCAGAATAAACAGACCCGTTAGAACGCCTCGCTTAAATAACCACACGCAACAAGTGAAAGTGACCTCGGGGGGGGGGGGGGTTCGGTTCCGGTCCGGAAGGGGGGGGGGGTTATGCATGAGTGAATCGAGGTCAAGGTCACCAAAAAATAATAATGATCCAAGGTGATGGAGGCGGCCAGGACCGTCTCCACCACCCTGTGTTCCTCAAACACTCCCAATCCCAACCCACAAAGTTACGTCTTGCAAGGGATCCCGATTTTTTTTGCCCGCACGCACTTTGGCGATCCAGTTTGGTGAGCTGTGATACGGGCGGCCAGTCTCGGGCCATTTGGCACTGGGCTTGACCATGTGGTAGTTAGGGACACTGGAACAGCTAGTGCAAGACGCAACTCTAACCTCCCACCCTTAATCTAAACCCACCCAAACATATTTTTGCCTGACCAAAATTAAAAACAAAAATCAAAAACAATAAAAATATGCGCTACCTACGGCACAACGCGCATGTCCCACCCATATTTAATGAAGTTCAATGGAACTTCTTTAATTTACATTTACACTTTAATTTAATCTACCCATCCTAACAGCTAGCTGTGGAAATTATTAGTACACATATAAACACAGACATAGGCAGACACACAGGCACACACACAGACACACAGGCACACACACACACACACACACACACACACACACACACACACACACACACACACACACACACACACACACACACACACACACACACACACACACACACACACACACACACACACACACACACTAAACCAATACTTAAAATTAAAAACACATTTCTTAAACATATATATATAATACCATAACACACCTTAATGCTAACATCGCAATGCGCAAGTTAAACCTTAAAACTAACACATCTTAAGACTAAAACCAAAAAACACTTTGCATAAACACACACACACAAAATATTAAATAGTAATAGCCTAACAACAAGAGTAACTCAAATATATATCGGCCGCTTATACATTTGAGTTGCCCTCTGAGTTGGGTCGGACTGCCGCGTCCGGAGTTCCGAGCCCAACTGCGGCGGCAATAGTCGTCGGGGTGGTTCTCGGTTCGCAGAGTGGTGGGGGCAGCGGTAGGGGTTTAAGGGGGTATGGAACCTTCCAGCAACGTCAATGGAAAATTCCAAACGGATGTGCTTTGTTACATGTGGGTCGGGCAAAACGCAGGTGGAGCCTTGTATCTCTCAATTTGCATTAGATAACATCAAATTACATCCGCTGACAAGTAGGAGCCTTGTACCTCTCGATTTGCATTTGATAGCATCAAATTACATCCGCAGCTTTCCCCATCGCGTGACAGCATAATTATCGTCGATTGTTATCCACCCTCTCCCGACGCTTAATTATAGTTGCAACGGAAGTAATCCTCCGGTACACGCAACTTGTTTTTAACATACAATAGACTATTGTTTGCAAATGCACACATAATCCTTGGCCTGGTCGGTACTTCTTACACGCTACACCTAAGACGTTGTGACGTCAGAGGGGGGGGGGGTTCCGGTTCCGGTCCGGAAGGGGGGGGGGTCATGCATGAGTAACCATCCGCGTGCATATAAACGAAGGAAAGCTCGCGCGCCGCCCATATAGAGGGCTGGCACCCCAGCGGTAAACAACAGATCCGTGAGTTTATACCACATAGTACTATAACATATGATTTATTTTTAACACTTAACATTTTAATTTTTTTTACACTATTTCTTAACACTACAACAATCATTTTATAAATCACACTTTTATTTTCGCGTCTATTTTCCATTTTTGTTTTAACTAAATATGCTAATTAACATCGCGTGCAGGCAACTCACACTGATTAATTGCAGGTTCCATTCTTACACACCTGTTTCCTCCTTACTATGCAAATTACTCTCTTACTTTAGCGACACTTAAACTCTAACCGCTACTTCTCGGTCATATTAATATAGTTAGTGCTACACTACAGGATTTACCTGTGCAATGGTGCACGCGATGTTTCCTGCACATCTGCAGGTAATACACCTTACACCCGTCTACTATTATACTTATTGCTACATTACACGAGACATTTCTTGCACGCCTGCAGATAATACACTTGCTAACCGTCTACTGTTATAATTATTGCTACAGTACAAGAGACATTTCTTGCTCACCTGCAGGTTATACACTTTACAACCGGCTACTATTATAGTTATCACTACACCATAAGATTAAGCCGTACACATGGCTAATGCAATCCTACTTCATCGTGCACGGAGCATTTCTTGCACACCTGCACCTTATACACTTTACTACCGTCTAATATTACAATTATTGCTATGATACGGTAGTTACCTGTTCAATCACAGTTGCGGCCCCACTTGCTTATCCACAGGCCGATACTCGCAATCCTACAACTGAATAATTATTTAATTAACTTCCGCTATTACCGATACTTTTCTTAAACTATCCGTCTCTTCCTCCGACTCTTGTGACCGTAGCCGCGGCCGACTGACAAATAACCGAGCTCCCGCAAACCTCGCTCTTTTATGCGGTTTTCTCGGGGAGGGGGTTGGAGGGGGTTGGAGGGGCGTCGCACGTGACTCATCGATCGCATAAAAAGGGGGGTTGCCGCCGCGTGCGTGCCATTTCGGTGGCGGCATCGGTCGGGTGAGGTACTATCCGTAGGTCTCTGACGCTTTTATAACTAACGCTTGTTACTTTAAAATGTGTTTCCGCTTTATATGCTAATTAGTTTCTATATATTCAGACACAATCGCGGCCGCTGACCATTTGCCGGCTTACTCTCAAGCGGTTCACATGTAAAATCATGGCTTCCCACACTTTACAGCTGAAACTTTTGCGCACAAAACATATTTTACAACAGCATTCTACACCTGCAGTTTCAAAACCGCGTAGTACGGTGGCTAGACTTAAGAAACGGTTCAGGTTTCACCCTTTGTATTTTGCACCACCTCACCTTGGCAACACTTGTACTATTGATACTATTCTACAGACAGTCTTGACTGACATGCTGAAGTACCAACATTTCCCTCTTCTCACGCCTATTGACGGTCCCGTCCAGTTCTTCTTCTTCACCATCTTACCGGGTCTATATCATCGGACATCCTCCGACTCGTGTCTCATTGCTCTCTATCGCCTCACACGGTAAACACCTAAGAGCTCTCATCTGTCTCTCTTGCAACCATGGACACACAACAGGGTTCACCGGTGCAGTCCCCTGAAGTGACTTCCACTACGGATACTACTGCTAACACTGCAGCAAGTCCCACAGACAATTCCTCCACGCCTACAACTAACACCTGCTCCCGCCCGGTACAGAGCGATGCGGTGACCACTACTGCCGCAAACGACGTGGAGGCTATTCTACGATCACTGATGGGGTTCGATTAAAATAAATAAACTAAAAAAAAAACAACCCTCCCTCGGCAAGCCGCTCCCGCTCCGATCCGACCCGTCCCGAGTCCCCGCCCCGACTGAGCCCCTCGCGGCTCCGCTTTTTTAAAACTCCCTCCGGATGGCCTTGACCCACTTACAAAACACATCCATCACTGTCATCCACACCTGCCGGTTCGAACCACTTGGCCTTGAACTGGGCCAGAACCGGCAAAACCCCACTACTATAGTCCCTTGAATCCCAAACTGTGGGGATGTCACCCGGTATCGTCCCTGCAACTTAAATGTGGGTGGAGGGAGGGTGGGTTGATAGATTGTTCTATTACTCAATCCTCAAACTAAGGGGTTTCCTGATGGCATTGTTAGTTAAACAGTAATATTGATGTTAATTGCCAGCCGGTAGTGCTTATTGCATATGAAGAGGGATTTTAAACTGGCAATCTGGCAATCCTCCTCAAAATTCAAAATGATTGCGTGTTTGTGACAGTATTCATCTCACATATTACACTTGAGTATAGTCAGCTGTTGCGCCTTTGGAATGCTAGTTTCAACGGTTTCAATCACTGTATCGTCATTTTTCTTTCCCTCTAACTGATATCTAAAATATTCTATCTGAAAATTGTGTGAAATTTGTAATCAGGTAATTGTAAGAAAGAGACATGTGACAGTAACTTTGTTTCTTAAAATAAAGAATTTTCATTTCAGTTCATTTTCACTGGTAATAATATTTAGACTTTTGGCTCTCTAAATTTATCAAAACTGATCCCATCGCCAATATCGCGAGCTTAGTGTCCACGGTGGCGGGGTCGATGCACTGGTTCTGCTAGTTGCAGTTGCCGTTGCCTAGTTTGGACGCGAGGCCAGGCTCCTCCATGAGAACAACAGCCTAGGTCGTGCCCGACATACCTCTACACGTTTTTGCGCCGACACAACACGGTTTAGGAATCGCTCCGGTAGACCGTGCTGTCAGCACGCTCCCGGAATAGGTAAAGGGCTGTATACAGAGCGTAACCATGGGCTGCAGTTTGATCATGTTACACAGTGTTTAGTTTATTTATCATATTTTTAGCTTTAATTTCGCATATACTTTTAAGTACTTCAATAGATTAAAGTTAAAATTACACATTGAAGATATGCATGCAACACCGTGAGTTTTTATAGACAGACATTTACTAAAATACGCATAAGTCTTTTTACGCCAACTTTCAGGAGGACCTACTTCGCTCTTCTTAATTTTTTGAAGCATCGGTATGGGGGGTGTTGTTGTTATTTGTGGATAAGGAGACTCCGGCCGAACCGTTAAGCCTCTAAAGGCCATTTCACACCGCCTACCGCTACCGGCTACCGCTACCGCTGGCGGTACTTTTTAAAGATCGCTCACCGTGTTATCATATGGGTCATTTCATACCGGACTACCGCACGCCCGCGGTAGTGGCGGTAGTACCGCCAGTACCGCTCCTCGAGCGATTTTGTACCGCTACCGGCGCGGTAGTTTTGGCTCGCGCATGAGCAGAACGCCATGCGTTCTGTCGACTGCAACCGTCTCGCGCCACTATATTCAATCTATATTCTATATTCGTCTGAAGCTAAATCCTCAAAAAGATGGTGGAACTCCCCATATGTCCCTCTTCTTTCGTTTATGCGGTGAACCCACGAGCTTCTGCTTGTCACCGCCGAGTAGAGTAAAATCAGTTCCTCGTCACCACTAGAATCATCGTCGTACCACGGTACGCTGTTTCTGAGGAAGTCACGATTGCACCAAGGTACATCGGAGGACATATTGTTGTGTACTGGGCACTGAATAAGTGACTAGTGACCAAGTCTTGAAGTAGCGGCACTGTAGTCGATGAAACTCCCGCCTCCCGCGCAGACGCGGTAGTTTTGGTGTGAAATGGCTCACGGAAACGTCCGCTACCGCGCCGGTAGCGGTAGCCGGTGTGAAATGGCCTTAACGGGAATTTTGCGCAAGCCCTTGGAAGGGTGGGATATCGAAGGAAGAGATAGGGTGAGGGACGTGGGACATCAGACGGCCGTTTGACCATTCAGAGGACAAACTCCCGTGCTCCTGTGACAACTGTTTTTCAGGATCAAGCAGGCGGTCCGCTATGCCCTCTAAATGACCAACAAACCGACTGTCCATTCATGTTCCTCACATAGGGGGTTCCAACAGTTCCATGCCCACAGCTTTCACCCCCTGCTGTCTAGAACATGAAAGGATCATTAAGAAAGGAAAATTGTCATAGTGGAAAGGTAAAATACCTACCACATGTTATGACGACTTCGTTTGCTGTACCTAATATCAACTTCGTAACTAGTATATACCAGTTTTTAAGTTGTCCTGAGGGTGATGAGTAGTGGTAAGGCCAATGGGGGTTATAGGAGGCACCTCTATTACAATCAGCCCTATACCACCTTTTGATGAGCTCTCGTTCTTAACACAGTCAACGATGTTTTTAAATTTATTATAACTTCACACGCGTATTATTGCTTGACAACAGAAGTTTAAATGTGGATGAGCGTTTTAATGACACCGCTTAAGCACGCGAACAATCAAATACTGGAAAAAATCGTAGAACTTAGTACTGTGGTGCGATTTGAAAATCCTTCGCCGTTCCACCAAACTTGATTTTCATAGGAAAGCTACCTAGTTGGTTCTTATTCGTACCCCCGAAGTGAGAGGTACTCACCCACATAGATTGCAACCAGCGTTTATGTGAAGACTTCAACCAAGGATTCCTCTAATGATTGACTAGAGTGCGTTTTTCTGAGTTAGAAATCCACTTGTAAAACTGTATTTAAAAAATTACCCAAATGCCTTTGTCTGCTAGCAGTTGGATTAACGGGCACTGGCATGGATAGTCGAGCCCGAGCATTTCAGTTAATGATTCGACTCTCAAGGAGACTTACACTAAAAATAAAATTGTTATGTTCAATTATTCATTATTTTCCCCACATTTGATCGCTCCTCTTTGTAACCAAACGCTCCTCCACTCTGAACTTTATGCTCTTTGCCATATTACCAAATTAGAAATATGCTCAAATTTAAGAACAATAATATGCTCAAATTTAAAAACATACATGGTTGACGTTGACGGTGGGAGGAAGGAGGACACAGCAGAAGATATTAGAAAGATCATTGTGGTAGGAGAGGTTTCTTACCCCCTTAACACACCTCGCCCTCGCATCATCAATGCTTGAACCTACACAGACTTGTGACGCACTAAAAGTTAGTGCTAAGGGCACTGTAAAGTGTAGGCCTATTGATTACAACTTTCATAATAATTCAAATTAATTGAATTACATTGCGGATGCCTTACGATTTTTAGTAAACATTACTCAATCACTGCTCACTCAACATTTGACCGGGCCAACTAGGGGCCACGAGGATCAATCCAGTTCAAAGGGACTCCTACCATTAGAGCTAATCCTTGGGGGATAAAACACGAGATTTCTCGACATCTAGAGCCTAAACATAATACCTACCATCCTTCATGCTTTGTAGTTGATTAAAAATCAATATTTCTATTGCTTTGATAATTTTATAAGACGTTTAAGTTTTTAATGACAAGTCTGGTTTTATATGGCCCCTGTTGTCTGATCTAACTGAAATATTAGTAAGACTCACGGGCACCTGAAGAGATTAACTTCGACTGTTGTCTGCGCCCCTAAATGGACCAACAGGTTTAGATTCGGAAGTTCCCGAAAGTCAAGTCTTCTTTAAGATCTTCCTTCAGATACGGGCGTTTTGTATTTCGCTGGTTGATTCTTGACAAGAGTAAAAGTTTACGTGAAAAGTTAAGAAAAGTCTCTGAATAAAGTTTAAGTGATTTCTATAAGCAGAGAACGAATACAAATTTTACAATAATTTTGTCTATAAATAAGAGTTATGAAATATTTTAAGAGGTAACTTAGCAACAAATTTGATTATGCTCAAATGTGTAAAAATACGTTAATGTAATACATTGTCACCTTTATGTAAATTTATTTATGTTGATATTGTAGACTTATTGTACTTGGTTAATAGTTTGAAATACATTTGTGACGTAAATTAATATCTAAAATAATTTGTACAGTAATATCTTTTACAATCTTTTAAATACCAAAACCTTTTATAAACAGTTAATTAAAAAAATCTTTCCCTCCAAATTTTGTCCTAGTAGCGAAATTCAGGTTGACAAGAAGTAATTTACTCATTTTGTACAATCTAAGATCTTCCAGACTATCTACGTGATCATGGCGCAATCTAGCGTTGAAACCTGGTTGTAGACACAGAACTCTGAAAGAACTGGATACGATTAAGGTAACATAATACCACTTTATTTGACAAGAAGGCCTACTATTTAAAAAAACTGATAAATTAACTCTTTATATTACTTTGAAGAACGTTTTGACCTACATTTTTCTAATGTGAAATAAATAAATCTTTATGTCTCGTTTGGACTTAAATTCACTTTGCAGCAGTTCTACGTCTTCAAATGAGATTTATTGAAAAAGATCAATTCTATGACTACACAGGTCTGCTGCGGTTGAAGTGTTTATTTCAACACCTCGTTCGTAACTACCCGATAGCTCACGAAAATCACGCCTCTGCTCATCCGCCATAATGGTTTGAGGAATTCCACACCTCCACACCTGGTACAGATTATAGTCATAGCCTGCCTCTCCTGCCCCCCTTGCCACCGCCCCCCAGTATTTATGGCTGATATAGCTTCACGCCGCGGCGAGCTTTAATGCCCCCCATTTAGCGTTCCGCGCCCCCCATTTTGATCGTCGGATTAAATTCTAAAGCACGAACTGCCTCAATAAACTGCTTCGACCGTAAAGATATATATTGAAGGGGGGAGGGGTAAAGAAACTTTTTAGCTGGTGGATGACAAATTGGCGATGGTAGGACCATTAATGTGATGATTAAGTTAGGGTAGCTCCTTCTCACGAATGAATTCTGTTGAAGAGGTCAATTCGGATCTTACGGAAGCTGAGTTGGATGGTTAGTTGAATTGGGCACAGTACCAAAACTTGTTAGGCTAACATTAGTTGTACAATATGTTTACCTTCTCTAATTTAATTTGTTAACATCTATGCCTAATACTATTGTAAACGTAGAAATTTAATAATTAGGTTAGATATTAGACTAAGCTCGATCAAGGGTTAAGCAAGCCTTGAAGTAGGTGATTGAGCAAAACGAACGAATTTATCCTACTTTTATTTTATTTTACAAACAAATAAGTCTTTTCAATTCCGTTTCGAAATGCAGGTATTCAGCTATGATCCAATTATTAGCTCTTTATTTTACAAAGTCAGCTAGTTAGTATTGTTTTGCTTAGTATTCGTACAGGGACCAGGGAGATAAGATAAATACATAAACTCGTTGAAACATACCACAAGTTAGTTGTCTTGGCCCACGGAAAAATGAGAAAAGAAAATATTTATATCCCTGAAAAAATGGACAAGTATTTTTTAGCCATTTGCAAGCCCCACGTTTTTGGTAACTTTATTCACCAGATAAATCAAACATTGCTGCTGTTTCTGTTATAAACAAAACAGACAACGCTGTGTGTTTTTCACAGAAAAATCATACACAGAAAATGTTGTGAAAATTCCGATAAAAATAATATTTTCCCATAAACACTTCTTGACAGTCAAGTTTTTGAATAAATAATAATTTGTATAGCTTTATTAAGCCCCTCTGTCACTCCCTCGCCGCTACTGGCTGATGGTCCAGGCTAAATGATTCACAACAGACTAATGTCGACCATCAGTTAGGCGGCATTCTTGGGCATTAAGCTTCGGAAACAGCCACGAAATGCATTGTTCTCCATTTATTGGCCCAAGTTGTCACTGTCACATTCTCAAACAGTCGATATTTCCAGTGCAATAAATTCGTTATTCTATCAGCAGAACATCGGAGGTCTAACCCTACTTTGGCCATCAGGATCCGACTCTCCGTTGGGGAAAGACAAAAATATTAAAACTTAACTCTAGTAGTTGAAAATAAAGTAGAACAGCACTTTGTGACTATAATAAAATAAAAAGATAGGTCCAGCTCTATAAAATCCTTTTGGGAAAATTATCTTTGCCTATGCATTTTCTGAATTGCGGACTGAGCACCCATAGCGATCGAAAAGAAAAGAACAATTTCACTAAAGAACATACTAAAAAAGTATTTGTTTGTCTACTACAACAAAAATGAACAAATCGGGAAGTTAAAACGAACCTCGCTCACCCTCTCTCTCGCATTCACCTCCGTCCGGTACGATGCTCGGTCCGATGTCTTGTTCGGGGAAATGTTCGGAGTAAATTTACCTTACTGCATGGTGTAGTGTTCGGTTCGATGTCCGGTCCGATGTACGGTCCGTTTTCCATAGCAACCAAATATATTTATAAATTTTAACTTGTCATACACAATACACTAGCAACTGTTCTTGTACTTCTAAGTTAAAAAACCCGATGAAATGCAGTAAAAAGACGCTGTGACACGGTGTGACGACGCGGCGTGACCGGGACGGACCGGGACGTCACAATGTGAGAACACTGGGCATCCGTCACGCCTCGGACACAAAGCGGCTTCTTGCGGGGCTCCAGCGCATTCTTCCAGCTTCCTGAAAAACTGGGAACAAATTTAGAAAATTAGTGGGCAGAATCCGCTGCAGCCATGGAGAGTCCTGGGAGTGCCAGGCATCGAACTGCGAGGAAGGACTCAGCGGACCTTTGGAGAAGTCGTTTGAGTTCAAGGGTCCTAATTAACAAAAATTGTTCTGACAGAATTGGGAGGAGGACACAAAATTACGTGTTCTGACCTGAATTAATTTGCTTATTTCAAAGAAGACCGCATTTTCAAAGCGGTATGTATACAGGGTGAAGTACCTAACGATTTTTTTATTCTATGGAAACACACACGCACCATAGCACGCACACGCTCATGAACATCGGCCCCACCGCTTGGTGAGGTGTTACATAGTTTAATACATTTAGGCCTATAGTTTATTAAACCAATATTTTATTTTTTTATTTTTTTTTTTATTAATGATATTTTATATATATTTTTTTAATGATGTTGTTATAAAAAATTATATATTTTTTTAATGATGGTTAGAGTTTGTTGAAACATCAGTCAACAACCGGGTTTGGTAGATTGGTGATATGCGATTATAGGAATACTGCAAAATATAGTAGCTTATTTGGGGTGTGTGAAAACGTTTTTTTAGTATACGGTGTTTAGAATTCATTTTTGCAGTTTTAATGGAGATGGAGATCATAAAATATGATTAATTATATATTTTATGGTCTCCATCATAATTCAAATTGCAAAACTGATTTTCTAACATTGTATGCTGTCAATTTTAGTCAAAACAAAAAATTTCTCCATAGATTACCAGTTTTTTTTCGGCCGACTGGTTTAAACTTATACAGCTGATCTTCACCATTCAACAATGTCCTATTATACAGGGTGAACAACTTAACTGTGCCACCATTGGCATATCCTAAACTATGAGATTTAGAGAAAACTTTAAATGGGGAACATCACCTATTTTTTTAAGATGATAAAAAATATTAATTCCATTTTCTTCTAAATGGCCGCCAATTTCCAATATGGCGGCCAACTTTAAAATTTCTTACGGAACACCCTGTATTTTATGGTGTTTTTGGAATGTACGTGTAATTTTGAGACATTTTTATTCTTTAACATTTTTCTCTAAACCTAACGGTTATTGAGCTAAAGGTAATTAAAGTTCATTTTTAGTTCCATAAGAATAACATGGGACAAATTTTATCCGTCCATATCTCCCAAACCATTAGGTAAAATAAAAAATAGTCAAGAATAAAAATTTCTTAAAATTATGTTTGAAGAACATTTTACACATAAAAATTATCATTTACGCATAAATTAACTTATTTCCAATATAGCGGTCAAAAAAGAAAATTTGTAGCAAAAATTTTTTTTTTTTTTCTTAAAAGAGGTTGGCGGACCTCTTTTTGCCTTACTTTGCCCCGTCCACATAGACTATTGATCTGTGCGTGGATCGTATAAGACAAAGTAAGGGGGTGAGTCGCTACAGTACAAGGTGAAAGGTACTGATAAAAGTCACTGGCAGAACGCGGATTCGAACCCACGACATCGCTGCCTTGGTCCCGAAGTCCGGCGCGCTAACCACTACGCCACCGACTCACCCCAATTGGTGTTATTATTAAAAAAATGGCATTAAAACATCAATTTATGACATTTTTACTCTTGAGTATTTTTTATTTTACTGAATGGTCTCGGAGATGTGAGCAGACAAAGTTTGTCCCATGTTATTCTTATGGAACTAAAAATGAACTTTAATTACCTATAGCTCAATAACCGTTAGGTTTAGAGAAAAATGTCAAAGAATATAAATGTCTCAAAATTACACGTACATTCCAAAAACACCATAAAATATAGGGTGTTCCGTAAGAAATTTTAAAGTTGGCCGCCATATTGGAAATTGGCGGCCATTTAGAAGATAATGGAATTAATATTTTTTATCATCTTAAAAAATAGGTGATGTTTTCATATAAAGTTTTCTCTAAATCTCATAGTTTAGGATATGCCAATGGTGGCACAGTTAAGTTGTTCACCCTGTATAGACAGGTCGAGTCCCTCCCGGCTCCCGGCCCGCGGGCAGGGTCGAGCTTGGCCGATGGCAAGGATGTTCCACAATGGAATACCGTTGACCCTCCACACGAACACACACACAGACAGACATTACTCAAAAAACCACTTTTTTGGACTCAGAGGGCACCAAAATAGATAAATCTACAAACAACTCAAATTCAAAAATTTTGACGAAAACAATACTTTCTCCATATACTATGGTATAGGAAAAGAAAGTTAAAGCCCTGTAGGAATAGTATTTTTATCACTAGGATGAAAAGTGGATTTTTCTGCGGTCAATCGCGTTTTATGACTAATATGGTTATTTAACGGTAATTGCGGTTTTAAGCACAGAAAGCGCACTTTAGAGCCCTTTATGAACAACGATTTTCATCATACTGCAATAGTATATTTCGTTACAAGGGCCGAAAATGGGGTTTTGCTGGTCTCGAGATCATGTTTCGAAACGATTGAGAGCAGGAAAAACATTTTTGGCGGAGTGACGAACGATATTTTTCACCACACTACACAATTCAATAAATTCTAAACAAGTGAAAAAGAATATTTTTCGTTCATAACAAACAAAACATAACCTCAACTAACCTAGCGAGATGCACTGCCTGTGTTTCTAGTTGCTAGGCAACCACTTCCCATCAGCTAAGGCTACAAAAATTAAAATACTCTATCGGTAGGTGGCAACTACAGCTGATTCCAAGCACCATTTTCCCAATACAGTGTGTTCATTTTACTTTCTCCCCCTATACCATAGTATATGGAGAAAGTATTGTTTTCGTCAAAATTTTCGAATTTGAGTTGTCGGTGGATTTATCCATTTTGGTGCCCCCTGAGTCCAAAAAAGTGGTTTTCTGAGTGATGTCTGTGTGTGTGTGTGTGTGTGTGTGTGTGTGTGTGTGTGTGTGTGTGTGTGTGTGTGTGTGTGTGTGTGTGTGTGTGTGTGTGTGTGTGTGTGTGTGTGTGTGTGTCTGGGTGTAAACAGAGCTAGAGAATGCCTCAATGGTCCGATTTTGGTGAAATTTGGTATGTAGGTCCAAACTCACAATAATTCCAGGCGTTTTTTTCATTTTTTTGAATTTTTGATTTTTAAGGGTATTTTACCCCAAAAACCTTCAAAAATCGTCAAAAATCAAAATTTCTCAAAAACGGCTCTAACGATTTTGATTAAAAGTTTGTGATTTATTAAGCTTAAAATGGTGGATAAAATGATACCACCCGCATCTCCGAGAAATGCGCGTTCAAAAGTTATGGAGTAAAAAATGTTTCAAAAATCAATTTTTTGGATTTTCAAAATAGCTGTTGTCTCGAAATAAATTTTACTTATCACCATTAAATCAAGCTCAAAAAACTAAATAATCCAGTATTTTAAATTATTGCTCTACGTCAAGTGGTTGAGGAGAAAATACAATTTTTCGTTTAGCTGTAAACGCAGTACGTTGTTAAAAGTCACAGATGCGCGTAGGGTCAAACGAGCGCTGCTCAGCTGGTAGCTATCCAACAGAGTCATCTAGACATTAATGTTTAAAGCTTTTTTCATCACACTACATCGATATCACCTGTTTTCGACCCTCGTTCCTACCGTCGAAACGCCTGTTTTGCCGGCCTAGGCCGGCAAAATTTTCCGGCCTAGGCCTGCAAAATCAGCTGGCCTAGACCTTACATAAAACATTCACAACACGTTGTATCACAAAAACATGTGACTGCAACAATGAAATGAATTGGTTGCCTAGCAACCAGAAACTCAAGCAGTACATCTCGCTATTTTAGTTGAAGTTGAGGTTATGTTTTGTTTATTAAGAACAAAAAAGTAATTTTTCACTCGTTTTGAATTTATTGAATTGTGTAGTGTGATGAAAAATATCGTTCATAACTCGGACCGAAAGCGTTTTGCCATCCCTCGATCGTTTCAAGTTCTCGACTTCGTCTCGAACTTAAAACACGATCTCGGGGCCGGCAAAACGCCACTTTCGGCCCTTGTGACGAAATATACTATAACACATGTTTTTGTATTGTTGGGAGAAAGTATGTGTCAGTTATCTGATACCGTTTATTTTACACGTAATAATTTTATTTCCGTAACGAATTGATGGATTTACTTCATATTTGGCATGGACTTTTATCATAATAATGGTAATTTTCAGAGAAATAATTATAATTTTCCGATGTCTATTTTCAAAATGGCGGCCATTTCAACATTTTAAACTCAAATTTCTCAAAACGGCAAATTTCATCAAAATTTTATTGGCGACAAAAAAGTTGACAGATTAAATGATCTAAACAATGATACCAAGTTTGTAAATATCTGACAACAAAAAACGGAGTTATTGAGATTTTTCTATTAAAATAACCTAAATTTGCATTAATTATAATGCAAAATCTACGTTTTTTTTCAGATAAATCTCAATAACTCCGTTTCTTGTTGCCATATCTTTACAACTTGGTATCATTGTTTAGCTAATGTAATTTGTCAACTTTTTTGCCACTAATAAAATTTTGATGAAATTTGCCGTTTTGAGAAATTTAAGTTTAAAACTTTAAAATGGCCGCCATTTTGAAAATAGACATAAGAAAATAATAATTATTTTTATGAAAATTCTATTTATTGTGATAAAGGTCCATGACAAATATGAAATAAATCCATCAATTCATTACGGAGATAAAAATTATTACGTGTAAAAAACAAAATGGCGGCTATAGCGGCTAAACGAAGGATTGTAGGACATATGTTTATATGGCCTTTTTTGTTTATTTTCATGTGAAGAATCAGCTCCCTAAATTTCTACACTTCGTCGTGAATCACCCTGTATAAAACGAACAAGCAATAGAAGGCATATGATGAACTGGCCATAGGCGGAACTCGACCCGGCTGATCATCGGCGCGGCGGAGCCCGGCATCTCCATGACTCGCGGGTGTCCCTCGATCGTTTCAAGTTCTCGACTTCGTCTCGAACTTAAAACACGATCTCGGGGCCGGCAAAACGCCACTTTCGGCCCTTGTGACGAAATATACTATAACACATGTTTTTGTATTGTTGGGAGAAAGTATGTGTCAGTTATCTGATACCGTTTATTTTACACGTAATAATTTTATTTCCGTAACGAATTGATGGATTTACTTCATATTTGGCATGGACTTTTATCATAATAATGGTAATTTTCAGAGAAATAATTATAATTTTCCGATGTCTATTTTCAAAATGGCGGCCATTTCAACATTTTAAACTCAAATTTCTCAAAACGGCAAATTTCATCAAAATTTTATTGGCGACAAAAAAGTTGACAGATTAAATGATCTAAACAATGATACCAAGTTTGTAAATATCTGACAACAAAAAACGGAGTTATTGAGATTTTTCTATTAAAATAACCTAAATTTGCATTAATTATAATGCAAAATCTACGTTTTTTTCAGATAAATCTCAATAACTCCGTTTCTTGTTGCCATATCTTTACAACTTGGTATCATTGTTTAGCTAATGTAATTTGTCAACTTTTTTGCCACTAATAAAATTTTGATGAAATTTGCCGTTTTGAGAAATTTAAGTTTAAAACTTTAAAATGGCCGCCATTTTGAAAATAGACATAAGAAAATAATAATTATTTTTATGAAAATTCTATTTATTGTGATAAAGGTCCATGACAAATATGAAGTAAATCCATCAATTCATTACGGAGATAAAAATTATTACGTGTAAAAAACAAAATGGCGGCTATAGCGGCTAAACGAAGGATTGTAGGACATATGTTTATATGGCCTTTTTTGTTTATTTTCATGTGAAGAATCAGCTCCCTAAATTTCTACACTTCGTCGTGAATCACCCTGTATAAAACGAACAAGCAATAGAAGGCATATGATGAACTGGCCATAGGCGGAACTCGACCCGGCTGATCATCGGCGCGGCGGAGCCCGGCATCTCCATGACTCGCGGGTGTCCCAGGACATCTAATGATGACAAATGCGATGCCGACAGTTTCATATTTTTATTTTTCTCCTCCCAGACGTGAAACGTTAATCCGTGACGTCGTCAGTTTTGTCGCGGTCGCCTGGACCGTGGAGAAGTGGCTGAAGGCACAGCTTTGAGCATTGGGTGGAGTAGGCCTAGATGATGCATTTGGGGGCTGAAAAGTCCGGGATGACTTGATTGTCATCCTTCATTTAGATTAAAATCCTGTAAATTTAATTTGGAGATGAATATAAACATTGGCTATAACCCATTTTCTAACGATGCATGCGTTCTGACTATGTAGTGAAGGACGGCCTATGTGAACGCAATTAAATCATAATGTAAGTGTGGGTTGGCGATAACCTGAGGTTAGTAGTTCAGACAAACAAACTTTGCATTGAGTATAATATATTAAGATCTGTCTACACTGGAGTTGCAGACATTAGTCTGCAACTTTTTGTCTGCAACATTTTTAGAGTGGAAACATCAATTTAGTTGCAGACACTCCAAATCAGTCTAAAATATATGTCTGCAACTTGTATTGTTGCAGACAAAATTAGAGCTGTTTGCATTTATGCACCAAAAATCGACAACATTTTGTTGCCAACACGTATTTGCAACTCCAGTGTAAACGTGGCTTTAAAGTTCAATAACTCTGCTATACTCAACCGTTTGAGTTTGCGGTTTTCAATTTAAAATCTTTTAAAATAGTGGTATTACAGTATGGTGTAGAATAATTAATTTTTCACTCAGACTTCCTTAATTTGGGGACTGCCCTTGTGGTTGGACGTAGTGTTGGAAAACGTTTTATCGGCTTAAAATCACAACTCAAAAAATAAAATTATAGTTTAAAAGTAAAAGGTATATTTAACTCGAAGCAGTATGCCATAAACATGACCTCGAAAGGTCGAATATGCCCGACTTTAAACCTATTGCATTAAAGTTTCAGTATAATATGATTATATAATTGTAGTGTAAAGTTTGATTGCCTGAGTCGTTTCTGGCTCCGAGTCTATTAGAGATTAGAGGTCTGGTTTGCGAAATTGCTCTCTAGTCTCTAATGAGTGAGACCTTTAATATAATGTTCATATCGATCTAAATGTTTGCATTTAAGGTATCTACAGATTGCAACCATCAGAGGTTCACTGGAAAATAAATAACCATCTAGAATATTATTTTAGTTTTTTCTAACGTTTCGGTGCCCATTTAATAAACCTTAACTATTTCGTGAACATTATAAAATTATAAGATTGGAACTCGCTGCAAAACGCTTATTGTGTTGACCACTGACAAAAAAAGAACCCTGTAAGAAAGAAAGTAACAAAGTAAGAAAAGTTACAAACTGTCTAAAGCTGGACACAAATTAGCCGACAGAACACTAGAGAAGAATTTTATTCATTAGTGAGAGATTGGTTAATTAATTGACCGCACTAATTAACTACTTATAGGCTACATTCGTAAATTTCAATTTACAGGCCTAACTATTAATTTATTTTTTTTAACTGTGGGGTGAAATTTAGTAACATATTAGCGAAGCAATGATATTTTTATTTTTGCAGATATAAGTTCTGTAGGCCTATTTGATTCCAGTGTAAATTTTATAAATGTATACTTAAATTGTTTCTATTACTTAACATTTCAAGAACTGCAAGAAACACATTATAACCTTCCATGTTTATGTGAATAATAATAAATGAATTGAAAGGATCAAACTCTTTGTTCATGGCGTATAAGTATATTAAGAGGGCGTTGGAGTGCCGCCATGTTGGATTTATTTCCCATAAGAGCAATGCTAAATTTGTCCCCGGCATTTGTCATATAATTTCTATATTTTTTGTCCGATTGGTTCAGAATAAATAGCGTTTGAATCACAATTAAATTCCCCGTTCCTTTTGTGAGATCGATTCTTTGTAAATAATTTATAAAATTCTGTAGAAAATGTTTTAAAAGTAGTAAAAAACTTGCTTTGTTATTTCAAGTTAGTAAAATACACTAATTTTTATAAAAAATTCCTCTCGCAAACAAAATCCGCCTTGATGAACCCTTTATTTAGAGCTATAAACCATTATTTTCTGATTATAAATAAAAGAGTTATTTGACATCCCGTTTAACATTGCTCTTATGGGGGAAAGGCAGAATTTTGATTGACTCCAACGCCCTCTTAACTCCGGGAAGGAGTAGGCCTAAAACGTTTTGTACAGTAAAAATATTTTTAAATCTATCATTTCGATCGGCACCAATGACAGCTTTTTAATTGAAAATCAATTTCAAAAGGTCATTGTTTCCAGATGGTAATTATTTTAAATTTTTATAATTCACGCCTGACAATTTGAAATTAGTTTTGCTTTAATTCCCACTGACAAATGTCAAACAATAAAACGATTTGCCTAGTTAAAAAAAAAAAATAAACAAACAAAAACTCAAATATTGTTTAATGTAATGAATGAAACTGCTGTTATTCACTCCCATTTCACTGATTAATTTTTCAATCAGGAATTGCAAAAAACCACAATTTGTGAGCTTCTTCTCACGTCATGAGACGAGAAACTTATGCCAATTTCACAGGCGGAATTTTCAAGCGCCTTCAAACTGGATGATTGTTAGTTCCTATACACACTCACTAAAAAGTTGCGTCGCGCATTCTGCAGGCACCGAAGGCTGTATTAATTATATCGTTATTTATTTACAGTAATTTCATTCATTTTGTTTTTTTGTTATTATTAAATTATTCATCTGGTTACGTTTTGATAATAGGTAAAGAGATGAATGGACAGTTTTATATGAATCTGAAATAATCGTGTTAAAAAATTTAGATTGCATTTTGTTGCTTGACGCAATAAAGAAAACTCACTAATTTTATTTACATTATACTACACGACACGCAAAACAGCTGTTTTACATTGTATTATTACTAGGAGTACGCTCGTACCTCCCGTAAGCGTCTATTCCGAAGAAGAAATTTAAACTTTTGCAATAGGGACTGTCACATTCAAAAAAATTGATCCTTGAAAAACAACTTTGTTTTTGTTTATGCGACTCCGCTCCCGTTCTCCGTTCTGTTCTGAAAATTTGAGACTGATCTTTGACTTCGATCGAGAATAATCGTCGGACATTACATTTGCAATATGAGTCACTCTAGAGCCTATTCTTCCAATAGATAGTTAGTACACAAAGCCGTAGTTTATTGTCTTCGCCACCTAAAATCGTACAGTACAAGGAATCTAAAATAAATTTTAGATTCCTTGGTACAGTACACAGAAAACATATGTTTATATAAACAATGTGCAAACCTCCCAATGTGAGTGTTTCAACAAATATTCGTACTCAATTCTTCAAAATCTATATTTATTTAATACGCTAAGGCCCATTCTATACGGACCGATTGTCTGCCGCCGATTGTCGGCGTCGATCAGCTGATATTTTACCGAACAATGGAGTTTAAGTGGGAGCTTCTATACGGGCAGATTTTTAACGCGCTATGACGCGGTATATTCTGCTTCCGCCGCCGATCTCGCAACCTCACGCCAAATATCGTAATTTCTCCCTCGGTCTCGCCATTTCTCGTCCACTGCCTTTCCTGATCCTTTTTGTCCCCACCGTTCTCCAGTTTGTTTTCATTTTGTTTTTAGAAAACATGTTTGACATGAAAAACTAATTTTTCTAGAAATTGAAAAACATCCTAAATTATACGAGGTGACATCTAAAGATTACGTAGACAAGGTTAAAAATCTCAAAGTTGGATTGAGGTAAAAATTCAATGTACATTCAGTTTTTGCCTGCATTCACTATTCACGAAAACAAACAAATACAACTACTGTATAGTTATCTCAATGACGCAGAGGTTATTCATTTCAATTACATACCGGTAGGCCTACTTTAGTGTAATTGGTTACTTGCTGATTACATGTTAAAATAAGTTTAAATAATTACTATAGACCTCGACCAACGGCTATACAGTTCAAAGACCATGTCATGTTGTTACATAATACTGGTGAAAATGTATCAGGCCCTTTCAATTATTTATAGGTATATAATACTATCTATTATTTTATTTCTTAAAGTTAATTGTATTATTTAGTCATCTATACCTTCATTTCTCTCTAAGAAAATAATTATTGAATATTGACCAATCTTGTATTTTAGTATACATGTTTCGTAGGAGTTTGTGGCCATACATTATCCCTTTTTATCATAACTTTTGTAATATTTTTACATAATTACGTATCACTTAATTGGAAAAAGACTTTTTCCTTTATAATTTGAATTGTAATGTCGTATGTTTATACAATATTTATGTTTTTGTAATTTTATAATTATTTTAAAATCATTTTATAATTTTAATTGATTGCAATTGAGTATTTTCTTGTGTTACATAATTTGTAAAACATGATAATATAAATGGAAACAATTTTAGTAAGGTCAGATATAAATGCTACTTAATGCTGTATTTTTTGCATTACTTGAAAAAATGGTTGGCAACACTGTTGCGCCGATTATCCGCTCGTATAGAATGACCGGCGGACGGCAGATTTCGCATGAGCAGATCCGCCGCCGACAATCGGTCCGTATAGAATGGGCCTAAGGGTTTTTTTTGTGTTGGGAACTCCTCCTAAATTTTCAACGGTTATTCAAGTTTTTGGTGTCGTTGGATCTTGGTCTGTAGTTGTTTCTGCCAAAAATTGATGAAAATCGGATATAAAATAAGGACGCTGTACAAAAATTAAATTAGGAATTTTCCCTTTCGAATAACATTTGGTTTGGGTTGAACATTTTAAACATCTGTTAATGTAATGTACATGTAGTTAATCATGTAAATATATGTAGTTTTTTTGTGATTACTGATATTTACAATATTGGATTGGTCGGATGTCGTTGATTTAGAACTAAATGATACTTTTGTATTGCATCAAAATAAGTCTTTCGATTTTGAGCAACAAGTAGACGAGATATTGCTTACTCATAAAACGACAGTCTCTGGAGTACTATGACTAACGTTGTACGGTACATCACTTAGACTGAAAGGAGTTTTTCTGCGCTTAATGACATTTCAGAGCTCCGCTTCACTTCTCTCATAAAACGCTGTTGCGCACAGAAAAGAGCCACTTTCAGTCCTTGTGATGTAAACTACTATTATCTCATCTATATATTAATAGGCAAGCATGTTTGGTTCCCTCCTTTTTTCTAAGCTCCTGTACATCATAGGAGAAATTTGTGCATACCGTTAGAAAGATATCGTCCTGTAGATGAGCAGAATCCCATTCTAATTCACATTGGACTATAGGGCTACACCCCACAGGCTTTCAAAGTTCCAATGTTAATCTTATGGAGGAAGGAGAATTGATTGAATCATTAAAGAGCCATTGTAAAAACAACTGCAAGAAAATAGGAAAAACATATGTTTCAGGTATAAAATGTATTTAAACTACTTCGGTCCAGATCAACTGAAATTTTGATTAAATTTCGATCAGGAGGCGATCTCTAGTAGTCTTTAATGCTTATAGCAAATCCGGTAATTAAGTCATCTTCAACCCTGGGCCAGTAGCCCATTGTTGCACAGTCGGCAATGGTAACCATACGGCTTTTAATGCAAAACTAGGTATTTTATTCTCCTTTTTCGGACCGATTTTCTTTAAACTTGGTAATGGTAAGTGTTTAGTTGAGTTGTATTAGGCCCCCCATACCTCGAAATTTTGAAAATTTAACAAATATTACTAAGGAAAATCGAGTTACTTTGCAACGTCACAGAGAGTAATATTTGTAAAATTTTCAAAATTTTGAGGTATGAGGGGCCTAATATAACTATTCAACTAAACACTTATCAATTTTAAAGAAAATCGGTTGAAAAACGGCACCCGAAACAGGGGAAAAAATACCATGTTTTAGCATAAAAGCCGTATGGTTAACATTGCCGACTGCGCAACAATGGGCTACTGGGCAATGGGCCCAGGGGTGAAAATTACTCTTACCTACTGGTCTTATGGGAACGTCATTTTTATGGATTTTTGGCTGACCTCTTAATGTAGTACTGTTGGGTTTATAGTTTTTAGTCTGTTTTTCTTGACATTGGTAAGACTCTTGCATTTTGAGCTGGTATTATTCACTACTTTTTTAAAAGTCTTTTGTTGGGTCTTTATTTAGCTCTTGAAAGGAGTTTTTCTCCATGAACACTTTAACTTTTTGATCATAAGCTTAATTTTTTATTATGACAACTGTATTGCACTTGTCTGCTTTTGTTAGCATTGACTCCATTTTGAACAAGTTTTTGAAATATAGATTTTATGATATTTATATCCTCAATAGATTTTATTTAGTTTTGATCGTCTCATTGTACATTTTGTCTTATTCATTTCATGAACGAAGTTATGCCTCACTGGTTCTTGTACTTTCTTAGTTTTATTTCTTATCGAAACTACGTCGAGTTCTATAAGTTCATCTTCTATCACATTCGTTTTGAAGTATGGGTATGAACGGCAACATACGGCAGATAATTCTAGTTCCACGCTATTAAAAATAAATAAATAAATAATAACACATCCATCAAATTACTCATATTAACTACATAGAAAAGGTTTTTAATTTTTTCATCCAAGATATTTGATTGCGAGTAGGTATTTTTTACAAATTTTATTATTTTAAAAAATATTTTCTTTTTATTATTGTTTATTAACACAAAATACTTTCTAGTATTCATAACCTATTTTAAAATATTTAATAAATAACAAATTGTATTATATTTAGTGCAGTTACAGTACAACAGGCAGAAAATAGTTTCCATAACATATGCTTATTCTGTCTGACATTAAACATCTCAAGCACCGCTTAAAACAGCCTTAAGCACCGTTATTTACAGCCAACAATGCATTTCTTATGGGAAATTAAATTACGTCTCATTACTCTATTACTTAATAGAATAACTTCAAAAACAAAACTTGACCTTACAAATTATGCCTAAAATCTACTGAGAAAGTTTGAAATCGATCTAAGGCTTCTTGTGAACGTAATCGTTGGTCAATGAAATTGGGATTTATCACTACACTGAGGGACCAACAGCCATGTATGAGGATTTCACTCCTCTTCGATCCGTTCGTCCAATTTTGAATGATTTATCTAATAGTTTTGATTCTTCTTCAGTGAAGGTTATTTCAGTCATGTTTTTTATTGCTGGATAAAAGTTATGATTATGCGTTGCTTAATGATTAGTATTTGGGGTTTTTTTTTGCAATTAAATGAGCTTATTTAACTTTTTGTGATGATTCACACGTTTCCTCTTTACAATAGGTTCAATCCAAGAAATGATGTAGTCATTAAACTCTTCAATAGAATCTGGATGGAAATCATTGTCCATTCTTTTTTGAAGGTCTTCTAATGTGTTCATTTTGTGAAGGTGAGCGTAAAGGCTATTTATTTTCTCTTTTATCCAGATTCTTTTTGCAGTAGTGTAGCAATATTAATTGCTGTGCGAGAGTCACATTTCGTATTGAGTTGAACATATTAAGGATTGATATCTTCTTGTAAGCATTTCTTATTACAGCTTATGTCTTCCTTTGTTGTTTTTATGGTGTTATATACTTGATTTGGTGAACTATCTTAAGGTGGTTAGCCATATTAGTACCTAGTATATTTTAGATCACAAGGTAAGGGCTACAATTATAAATGTAATTATTGAGAAACAACCTGTGTACCCTTTATAAACATTTTATTTTTACACTACACGTGTTTCACCACTTTAGGTCATCTTCACAGTGTACGAGTATAACCTTAAATTACTTTTATCTGCACGAAATCAGCCTGTTTTTTGTTCTCTCAGTACAGTAGTACCAAAAGCATTTCTTTTTTGTCCTAGGTCTGAAAAAATCAGCTGGAGAACTTTTTAGGTCTTGGACTGAAAAGTCGGCTGTTTGTAAGTATATTATTATTGATTTATTGATGTTGAGGAGCAGAATTTTAAAATTCAAACCTTATAAAGAGCATTGTTTGTAAATAACAGAAATGTAAAGCCTGTATATTACTTCCATTGTAAATATAACCTCGAAAATAAAACTATATAGTTAATATTTTTAACGATCAAAAGTTTAATTTCGCATTATGATAAAAAACCTTGTTCATCACTCAAAGCAAAAGTGTCTTTTTGATGCTTAATCGTTTTCAAGAACTTGGCTGCACCTCGTTTTTAAAACACGATTCCGCACCAAAAAGACCCACTTTTGCTCCTAGTGATGAAAACTACTACTGTATTATGAAATAAACTTTTTTTTTTTTTTTTTTTTTATTAATTTATTGGCTTCACGGCAACATGCCCACAGCTAGCCATACAAAAATACAATTTGTTTAAAACTATTACAATTTAAAGTTACTAAATCTTAATGTCATTTTCGGTTATGAACTTGCACAAAGCATCTAAAACGTCAACATTATTTTCTTGGAGAATGTTCATAATATTCACTGGAAAAACAAAATTTTTTTCTTGCAAACTTTTGAAAAAATTTTCTCGCTTGGATTTATATTTTTTACACCCAAGTAGTACATGGTCGATCGAACCAATGTCCGTTCCACAATCACATTGATCTTCATTTATTATTTTCAGCTTATGGAGATGTTCTGGTAAGCAGCAGTGTCCAATCCTTAACCGAGAAATAGTTTTTATTTTTGTCCGTGATTTCTTAAAACTTGAAAAAACCATACTGGAGAATTAACTTTTGGCTTCAGTTGAAATAACCTATGTCCTTTATAAACAGATATGGCTTCCCACTCTTCTTGCCACCTCGAGTGTGCTTTCCGGGAAATAGAAAAATTGAAATCTTTAAAGCTTGGCAGAAAAAGGTTGTTTTGCTCGTTTGAAGAAGATGTTTGTTTAGCAAATGAGTCTGCTAACTCATTGCCTTTCAAGCCTATATGAGAAGGAACCCAAAATAAAATGATTTCGTAATTAAGATGGGATAATTTCGTAAACTGATCTTTGATTTTATACTCAATGTAAGTAGTCCTGTGGTCGAATTTGCTGTTTTGTAGGGAGAGGAGAACACTTTTTGAGTCTGATATAATGACTGCTTTAGACGGTGGCAGCGACTCCACATACTTCATGGCTGTAAGTATTCCAACAGCTTCTGCCGAATAGATTGACATGTTGTCGTTCAACCTGAGGGTAATTACCTTGTCATGTGTCTTATCGTAGACGCAGCAACTTGTTCTATTGACATCTTTGGACCCATCGGTGTAGATATGAATATGTGAAGGCCAATTTGAAGTAATCTCTGATTCGATACATTTCCTTATTGAGTTTAAGGAACTTGAACTTATCTCACGCTTGGAGAATGGTGAGAAAAAAACTGGAATCTCAGAAAATAAACTCTTAATGAAATAAACTTATAATAAGAGTAATCATATGATAACATTAATATCTTGTTTCATTAGCTCCTGAGGTGTCGTAGAATGGTTTACTATTTGATCTAATAAGACTTATTTTTTCATGGATGGAATTTGTTTTGTGCATTTGCATGATATTTAGCATGTTCTTACTGTCTTGTTTTGCATGCAAATTGATCAAAAGCTCTTCTATTAATCCATCTTCTTTCCTTTCTTTTTTAAGTCAAGATATATATATTAATAAATATATATGTATGTGTGTGTGTGTGTGTGTGTGTGTCCGGGTCCCAATAACTTTTGACAGGAAACTCCGATTTGAATGAAATTTGATATGGAGGTGTAAGACCAGGAACCCTACAGCTATTTTCATGAGTTGAACCAACTGATTGGATTATAGTAGCAGAGGCTTGTTGGGTATTTAAAGGGGTAAAAATTGGGTTTTTGGCATTTTTTGACCTCAATTTTAAAATTTATTAATTTTAAGTGAAACCACTTAAAGGAGCTAGAAAAATTAAACAATTTAGTATTTTGAATTGTTAACTAAGTGACACTGGTTCCAGAGAAAGTCCAAAAATGTGTTTTCCATGTTAATCTTATGGGAAATTAACAAAAACCAATTACTTGTTTATTTATTGACGTAACTTGATCAAATTTGGTATGTACATACTCTAGATAGGTTTAGCTTATACTTGCTTACAACATCCATATAGCGGAAAACCTATATACTCACCCCCATAGAATTTATGGAAAAATAAAAAAGTGCAAGATTTTATACAATTTTGGGTTTACCTTCGCCAATTAGAGATCAACCTACTAACCACATTTCTTACAACCTCATGCAGCAATCCTACATTCTCATTCCTATGTTGTTTTATGGGGAAAGTAAAAATCTTAAAATTCCATCGGAAAGTCGCTGAGTGTGCTGTGACAGGGGGTATTTGGTAGAAAACACATATTTACAGACATCAGAACTAACGTCACTGACGAAAAGAAATTTGAGAAATATTATCAAACAATGAATTAAAATTTTAAGAATTGCCGAAAGTTAAAAATAACTATAATAAGAATTATTTTTTCAATTAAATGGTACTCGTATAACAAGAATTCCTGAAAATGATAAAGTAACATTATCCATCTCCCAGTGTCATACTGAATATAAAATTTTAAACTAAAATTAAACAGCGGTCAGTTAGAAAAAATACAACTTATAGCAATTAATGTTGGTCCCTATAGCAAAATAAAAATTAAATTTATCACAGAAATGAAGTTGAAAAATTGTAAAAAAAAAATGGTTTGGGACTTAAGAATGGCAAATAAAACACCCTACATATAAACATCTTTATTAAACATTTGAATTATATACAATTTATTTATAACAATAGAAGAAAAACAGAATATGAAGTACATAAAAGACTAGATCTTTTCAGTTACTCAATGGTCTATCAATTCCTATAGTTTTATGTACACATTTTCTTTGTAATTATTTTTTTTATTACAGTAATGCAATAAAAAGTCTTATCAGTCTCAGTGTTTAAGTATAAATTAGCGATCCTTAAAAACCTTCATTACCTATTCCACCCTTGATAATTACATATCTCTTTTCATATTTTTAGGTACAAATCATGCCTCAATCCACTTCATTCTTACTCCTCACAAAGTTTTGTGTTTTTCAGTGTTAAAATCGCTGGTTACAATTTATCCTATTACATGAAAATTCCTAGAAGACACATTTTTATTATTTTATAATATTATTTTTAAAGCACCAAGTTCTATATAATGTTATCTTTTGGATTACAAACCAAATGAAATTAAATATACTAGACCCCATTCAACATTAATGTGCGGTTGAAAGACAGAATTTTACTTCTCACCGCGAGGGAAATTCCACCAAACCTTTCTCAATTTCTCTATTTTCTACTCAATCAGATGTTATTTAGTTCCACCCTTAGAATTCAGAGTACAGTTTAACCGGCCTACCTGGTCATAAACCAAAGTCTTTCTAACGGGCCATATTTTTAACATAACATCGCTTTAACCGGTTTACTTGTTTTTATATCCATCTTTCAAATCAATTTTACTTCATATTGCAGTAGTTCCATAGAGCACAATCTATGCAAACTTCCCTGAACGGAAAAGAATGACACCAGAGGTGAATATGACGTTTTCTCATTGATGGTTTACCTTCATTCCAGTAGATCACAATATCATTTTTTTAGTCTTATCAGTCTATGGCTAGATGTGATTTTTTTGTTACGGTAAACCAGAAAAACAAGTTTAGGACATGAGTTGGTAGCTAAAATTCCATACAATATTTAGTGTTATTTTTCATCTTATTCTGGACATGGAGAACATTTAAGGTTTTTAGAGGTTCAACGGTTTAACCGGGACATGGAGAATTATAAATTAAAGTTTTAGAGGTTCAACGGTTTAATCGGGACATGGAGAACTATAAATTAAAGTTTTCAGAGGTTTAACGGTTTAACCGGCCACTGTCTGGTCCGAGGTGGCCGGTTAGAGAGCGAGTCTACTGTAGGTAATAGCGCTGATAATCATGTTACTTCCCCTAAATGCGGTAGAAAGTGCTTTTATTTACATTTCAAACGTCAAAATTAGAAAATTTGTTTTCAAAAAAGCAAAACATTGGCATAAAGTGACATAAGACGCCAAATAACTGAAATAACTCTAGGTGATTGTGATTGGTTGGATTCTTGGCAGTGGGAGGAACGGAAAAATGGGGGACTGAAATCCGTGTTTCAATCGCACATTTATTTTCAACGGGGTATAGCCAAGTCTACTAAATGATACTGGTTGGTAGATTATTGTTGGTTTTTTAATATAGTAGAAAAACCAATCACATCAATTTAACCATATAATATGACATACATTCATAGAGTACAGGAAGATTAGACATGAAAATTTTTACTCCTAAACATCCAACAAATCACATATAATATGAAATTTGTATTCTAAAATTTACAATGTAATAAAACATATAAACAACAAGTGCATCAAATCTCTGATTTAAATTTGTATATTAACAACAGAATAAAAGCCTGCATTATTACCTAATTATCATCAATTTAAGATTTGAGAGTGATAACAATAATTGATTTTAATAATTTAATTATTAAAACCCCAGTATTAAATGATTTTCTCTTGATTTTCCAATTAAAATTTAAAAAGTTTGAAACTTTAAGTTTCAGAGTTTTAACTGATTATCAGATGGAAAGTAGCCATGGATAAATCCGTATTTTCAGTTTGTAAGACACTTTAGAATTGTGATAACATTAATAAGTTAATGAAACATTAATAAATCAGGTATGCATTTACTTAAATATTAAAAATATAACAGACTGTATTATTGAACACCTATTCCATTTAAGAGGCGTTGGAGTCAATCCAGATTCCTTCTTTTCCCCATAAGAGCAATGTTAAACGGAAACCAAATAGGTAACTCTTTTATTTGTAATCAGAAAATAATGGTTTATAGCTCTAAATAAAGGGTTAATCAAGGCGAATTTGGTTTGCGAGAGGATTATTTGATAAAAAATACTAACTTAAAATAACAAAGCAAGTATTTTACTACTTTTAAAACATTTTATACAGAATTTTATAAATTATTTACAAAGAATCGATCTTGCAAAGGAACGGTGAATTTTAATTGTGATTCAGACGTTGTTTGTTTTGAACCAATCAGACAAAAAATAAAGAAATTATATGACAAATTCTGGGGACAAGTTTAGCATTGCTCTTATGGGAAATAAATCCAACATGGCGGCACTCCAACGCCCAATTAAAGTTATCATTTCAAAAATAAAATCGTGGCTTCCATCACACTGTAAAAGGCCACTAAAAACAACACATTCCTGGGAGAACACAAAACTTCCAATGTGGTCCACTTTTGACCCATTTTCTCTTTTATCTTCTTAAAAGGTACAAATGTTGGAAGAACCCCTTCTTTAGGCCATGATAATTTTCATTTTAGGCATGCCAAGAAGAAAATTGTCCTAAACCAAGAAATATTGTCAAGTCAGTGCTTTCATGGCATTGTACATTAATCCTTCCATGCCAGGAATGGTTACATATTTTGTCAGCACTGGATCGCCCATGAAGGAAGCCCTGACTTAGGTCTCTGGAATCTCACACGCTAAAGATTTGACATCCTTTGTTGATAATTCATCTGCAGCCTTCAAATACCAAGAATAGTCTCTGTCTTCCAACACTCCCGTGTAACTCCTGAAGGCTGCTCGTACAATCAAAGGATCAATAGGGAGAGAAGCACATTCATTTACATCTGCTCCCGCTTAACAATCTTGATTGCACAACACATTTAAAACAATCTTCAAAAGATTCTTTCCGCGAGTATTCCTCTTTGTGTGTTCCTAGCAATGAAGGGTTACTAGCATAGGCCTATCTGTTTTTCATCTGTTCACCGTGTATGTGTTGTGAGTTATGTGAAATATGTGTTTTTAAACCCTCTAACAAAACTCGTAAGTGGATTAATTGTTTATATAATATAGTAGAACCTCGATAGTTTGACTCTCGATAATTCGACACTCATTAAAGTTCGACACGGTCCGTGACAACATAACATGTCAGGCAGTAACGACTGATAGTGTCCATGTTGGGGACTCATAAAGGTCCAAAGATCAAAATGTAAAGAAGTGGTGAATGATTTGAATATTGGTTACATTTTTTCAATCAAGTTATGATTTCATTAAAATTTGGTGTTTCCTAAAATCAACTCATACCACCTATGATTTTCATATAATTAGGTGGTATGATTTTCATACCACCTATGTTAACATTTCCCATATACTACCTATATTTCGACATTTTGATACTTTGACACTCTTTATAAGTCTACAAAGTGTCAAACTATCGAGGTTCTACTGTACAATAGCTTGATAATGGTAGAATCAATGAAACATTTGTGGCTGAATGTACTAAATGCAGACGGAGGAAATTTATTAATTTTGTAATAAGTCAAAACACAGTTCCGGGGCTAACACTATGAATTTGGTCCCTCCATCCCAAGAACTTGAGACAAAGCGCAAAGATAAAAACTTCAGTGCTTTCATGTGAGAAATTAAAATTATCAAGGTACTTTTATGTAAACAGACATTTTCCATCAGTTAAGACCAAGAAACTATTTTCCAAATTCTGCCCAAGAAACTAAATAAATAGTTAGCTGCAGGGATAAACAGTTGTAAAATACTTGTGATCAATATTTCTCTAAATGATATAATTTTTATCATGTGTATAACTGTTTTTTATATTAGGGAGAGGTGATTATTTTGGTTATGTAGCTATCTAGTTAACTGCATACAAGCAGTCACACATTATTGATAATGATAAAAAAATAATATTGGTGTTGCATTACCAAATTCACAATTTTACAGCTACATGCTGAAAACAATTATTTACTTAGAAACACGCAAGAGACCAGAAAAGACAACCGGGATACAAAGCGATAAAAACCACTGATTAAATTCTTATTTTCTCTTCATGCTAAACCAAGTGCCGAAGTAATAAGCACTGAATTTGATTCACTAGCGACGCCAAATATAATACCTGAAAACAAGCAAAGTGAAATTAGTTCAAACTAACTATAACTGAAAAAAGTTTGACATCAACAACCACAAGAATTTTGTATTAAAATTAAAAACAAACAAAAAACTCTAAGTAATATAAAAACAACGTTGCAGCTAATATATATCTATAAAAGAGGAAGTATGTATATATATAAATATATATGTATGTTGCCTATAGACTCCAAAACCGCTCAACAGATTGTAAAGAAACTTTCAGGCACTATTAAGCATTATTCAAGGATGGTTTGTGTGAAGTTTGGTTCAAATCTGTCCAAAGGGCTCTGACCCAGAGGGCATACAGTGGTGAAGTGTCAGATTTTAGAAATTTAGTGTTCATAAAATCAACTGCTGCTTTATTAAAAAAAGAAAGTTTCATTCAAGTAAATTCTTATAATCATAGAAGTAAGTAGCTGTGAGGTATAGTGTTTATGTTTATGTTGTCTTTAGGGCTCCGCCCCACAGAAGCTCACAATTAATTCCTCTATAATAGCCTACACGAGTCAAAATTACTTTAGGGCGTCCAGGATTGAAATTTAATGGATGATTCTCTTTACTCATGGATGCTTACTATGAAACGGTTTTGCAAATATAGTTTTTTTTTTTAATTTTAGGGCTCCGCCCCACTCTACTCAAAATTACTTTAAGGCCTCTGAAATTGTAATTTGACATGGACGTGCCTCTTTGCTCATAGGTACTCACCGAGAAACGTTTTGAAAATATAGTTTTTTAGAGTTTTAGGGCTCTGCCCATAGAAATATAAACATGGAATGCTGGGTCAACGCTGGCAGAACGAGCGGGGAGTTGGCACGGCTTCCCCCACCACCTGCGGCTTGACGCGCCACAGTCCCCGTATATTCCTATGCGCGCCGCTTGCTTTTTAGCTGTTTTTGTCCGTATTGCAAGCTAACTCGTTATTAAAACTACTTATAGAGAATGCCTATTGTAAAATAGATATTAGGTTGTTAAATAATTACTAATACCATTGGTTTTAAGCTACTTTTTACTCTCTAAAATCAAAAGAATTTAACACAAGCGAGAAAGTAGAAACAGAAACTTAACAAGAATAGAGCTGTTTTGTTGGGTATTTGAATTAATTCATAATCAAACCACTTATTAAGAATACTTATAACAACAATATTTTAGGTAGCTAAATAATTATTAATGCAATGTGTTCCGTGATACTTTTCATTCTCATAATCTAACTTAAACATAGCCTAATCAGTAATTGAAGTACTAAAACTGACACTTTGCAACAGAAAAATCTTACTTTGTTTTCGTCTTATTCACAACATTAGACCACCCACCAAGGGGAACTCGCAATAATTTGTAGGACAATTTTAATTACGTTTCTCACCTCTGCAAAAAACATACTGATAAGAGGCCTCAGCATAGTTAAATTATTGGATACAGTGACTTTCGGATACTAACTCATCACTACAAAGAAATTATTTTTTCAATGAACTTTACTTAGCATAAGTAAGTTCTTTATCATTTTTTCATACGAATACTTTAACTAATTTACTACTATAAACTGACTTTAACGATATCTTAATTGTTTTGACAAAGGTTCTGACATAGAAACATAATTTATAAAGGTTTAAGTTTGTTAGGACTAAATTTTAATCATTTATTTTATTATTCAAGTTACTAGCATTTAAAATACCCGGCGTCAAAAAATATAAGTTTACAATTTTGTAATTTTATAAATCACTTATATTTGTTATTTTACAGATTTTACAAGTTTCATTTTTGTATGACATTTTGTTGGCTACGTTTCCTTTCAAACCATACAATAATGTGTTCGAAAGTCTAGTTTAAACCTAGTATGTCGAATGATTAACTAGCAAACAAATTTCAGTTAAAAGTAACTTATAACTAAGTTAAATTGGATCAGAAGAAATTATACCTTATATTTTTCGGGAAGCAATAATATTAAGATGCCATCTGTAGGCCTACAACTACAATTCCTTTGTATTTTTATTCTTTATGGAAGTGACATACGATGGTAGGAGGCCTGTTAAATTATTTTGGATAAATTATCTTTGTATTTGGCACTTCAAATAAATAAGTTACTCGTAAAAGAGTTAATTTGGCTAAAAAGCGATTTATTATTGCTTTGTTATATACTTCACAATGGGACACGGTGCATGCATATTGTTAATAAAATAACTTTAAAGATTAGTTTTATTGCGAAATACAGTGAAAATTATTAGAATACACGAATCTGTTAACAATGCGATTGTGAAAACACTAAGCATTTTATCATAATTTTCTCTACCAAGTATTACAAATCAACTCATTACCTACAGCTTTCCCGCTTTAAGTTTGTTCTGACCCAAAAAATAAAAAAGTTACGCTTAGTAACTTTTCAAGTTCACATTATTAGGTTTCGTTGCATATTGTATTATTAAAATCGTAATTCTATACCAATTTTAAATTAATTACACCGTTGTAATCCTTAGTTCTTAAAGATTGCAAATATAAAAGTTTGTTTGGGTGTTTATCGAGGCTGTGAGCTGCAGGAGCGTGTTAATGAACGCCTGTACGCCGGCATGAATCGCCTGTTTGCGTCTGTCCCCCGGGGTAGTGGTGGGGGGACTCCATGGAGCCGCTTGACTCCAGCCCGTTTTCCGCCACTCTTCGCTGCTTGACCCGCGTTCCATGTTTATAGTTCTATGGCTCTGCCCACTGGACCTCAAAATTACTTTAGGGCCTCCGAGTTGAAATTTGACATGGACATGCCTCTTTGCTCATAGATACTCACCAAGAAACAGTTTTGCAAATATAGTTTTTAAGCACATTAGGGATCCGCCCCACTGGACTTAAAAATTACTTTAGGGCCTCCGGGGTTGAAATTTGACATGGACGTGCCTCTATGCTCATAGGTACTTACCAAGAAACAGTTTTGCAAATATAGGTTTTTTTTTAGAATTTTAGGGCTTAGACTGGACCTCAAAAGTACTTTAGGGTCTCTTGAGTTGAAATTTCACATGAACATAGTTTTTTGCTCATAGGTACTCACCAAGAAACGGTTTTGCAAATATAGTGTTTTTTAGAATTTTAGGGCTCCGCCCCCACTAGACCTCAAAATTACTTTAGGGCATCCAGAGTTGAAATTTGACATGGAAGTGCCTCTTTGCTCATCGGTACTCACCAAGAAACAGTTTTGCAAAATATAGTTTTTTTTTAATTTTTAAGGCTCCCCGCCCCATTGGACTTCAAAATTACTTTGGACCTCCAGTGTAGAAATTTGATATGGACGATTCTCTTTGCTAATATAGGTGCTCACTAGAAAACGGTTTGCAAATATAGTTTTTGAACTTTTGTTTTGAACACCGCCCCACTGGACTTTAAAATTACTTCAGGGCCACTGGGGTTGAAATTTGATGGATGATTCTATTTGTTCATAGGTGCTCACTAAGAAACGGGTTTGCAAATATAGTGTTTCATCTCTTTAGGGC
Source organism: Neoaliturus tenellus (assembly GCA_030545055.2). Taxonomy (NCBI): domain Eukaryota; kingdom Metazoa; phylum Arthropoda; class Insecta; order Hemiptera; family Cicadellidae; genus Neoaliturus; species Neoaliturus tenellus. Next base: position 39,784 of record JAQYXR010000201.1, read on the forward strand.
TCCATCACACTGGCGTTTAGAATTATTTTAGGGCCTTCGGGGCTAAAAATTGACATGGACGTGCCTCTTTGCTCATAGGTACTCACCAAGAAACTGTTTTGCAAATATGGGTTTTGAGCACTTTAGGACTTGAATATTAAGTCTTTTAAGGCTAATTAAGGCCTCCGGGGCTAAAATTTGACATTGACGTGCCTCTTTGCTCATAGGTGCTCTTCCATTTGCAATTAAGATCAATAAGATACAAGGGCAATCTTTGACTATTCCGGGTTTAAATTTGGAAAATGCCAGTTTTTCGAATGGCCAGTTATACTTGGTGGGCTTAGGAGTTGGTATGCCTGAAAATTTTACATTTATACAATCAAAGACAAAAACTACTATTTATCCTTTGGCCGTTACAAAAAAAATAATACACTTACTTTCTATTGCATTGAATTTTTTTTATAAAAAATTAATTAAATAGCTTTATTTCTGTAAACAAAATAATTTGAGCGCAGCAACGTGTGCCGGGTAACTACTTGTATACACATATCTATAAAAGAGGAAGTATGTATATATATTTATACTAGCAGTTATCTAATAAAGCTATTTTATTAGTGTTTTAATATAACAAAAAAGTCAAATGGAATAGAAAGTAAATATATTAATTTTATTGTTTTTTTTTTTTTTTTTTTTTAAGGATAAAAAAGCATTTTTCAAATTTAAACCCAGAATAGTCAAAGTTTGCCTTGTACTTTATTGATCGTAATTGAAAATTCAAGAGCACCTATGAGCACAAGGGACATCCATGTCAAATTTCAACCCGGGGAGGCCCTAAATTAATTTTTGAAGTCCAGTGGGGCGGATCCCTAAAGAGCTTCACACACTATATTTGCTAACCCGTTTCATAGTGAGCACTTATGAACAAAAAAGAATCATCCATCAAATTTCATCTCTGTGGCCCTAAAGTAATTTTAAAGTCCAGGGGGGCAGAGTTCTAAAGTGCTTAAAAACTATATTTCTAAAACTGTTTTCTTGGTGGGTAACCTATGAGCAAAGAGGCACGTCCATGTAAATTTCAACACTGGTGGCCCTAAAGTAGTTTCAAAGTCCAGTGAGGCGGAGTCCTAAAAAGCTTCAAAATCTATATATAGTTTTAAAAACAAACAATTTAGTATTTTAAATTTTTAGCTTGGCTTAAGAGGTTACGGAGAAAATCCAAAATAGGTTTCCCATGTTATTCTTATGGGAAGCTAACAAAATCCTGTATCTGAAATATTTACTGACATAACTTAATAACATTTGGTGTGTGCATTCACTAGGTAGTGTTTGACTTATATTTACTTGCAGCATCCATATGGCGGGCAAACCAACCAACTCACCCCCATGCGGTTTATGGGGAAAATGGAAAATACCAGAATTTGATGCAATTTAGTATGTACATGCATTGGGAAGCAATTTTCCTATACCTACAGGAACCCCATGGAAGAAAACCTTCATCCTCAATCCCATGGTGTTTATGGGAGGAATAAAAAAAAAAAAAAAAATACCGAATTCTGTTTGAAATTCACTTAGTATACAGGTATGCTGCGGTATTTTTGTATTAAGGTAGGTTACACGTGAGAGTTTTTCACTCTCAGAGAGTTTCGTACTCTCAGCAGGTACTCGCAGAGGTGTTTACACAACCAGCGAATTTTTCAAGATGGTTAATCCCAGACAGTTTTCTGCGAGTACTATCAACCGCTGTCTGAGATTTTTATGAGAGTAACTAACTACTCTCCGAGAGTGAAAAACTCTCAGGTGTAAACCTACCTTTAGTTTGTATTGTTTCATATTTGTTTCTTGATTTTTAATTTTTGTTGTTTGGCACATAAAATTTAGTGACATTTTTAAATCTAATATGTACGGTAGTCAGGGAAAAATGTAGGTTGGGTAGATTAAAGTTTTGCTGATTTAAGTACAGCAGAGAGTTGATTATCCAAATTAATTAAGATTGGGGTGATTAACAACTACAGGCCTGTGTCAGTACTTTGTACCATATCAAAAATTTTTGAAAAAGTAATAAATCTTAGACTAATGAATTATTTAGAATAAAACTTTTTGCTTTCCAACAGTCAGTTTGGCTTCAGAAAAAATAGAAATTGTGAAGGAGCATTAGCAAGGCTTATCAACCAAATTTCGGGGGCTTTGGATGAGTCGCAGTATACTACTGGAATTTTCTGTGACTTGTCTAGAGCTTTCGATTGTGTTGATTTAACCCTTCTTATTAGTAAATTGCAACAGCTTGGAGTTTGCGGGGATGCACTATCTTTAATAAAGTCTTATTTAAAGGATAGGGAAAAATAGAACAGTATATTATGAAAATGACTCAAATGGTGTTCTAAGTGGTATGCTGTTCATGTTTGGCGTGCCACAGGGGTCTGTTTTGGGGCCCACACTGTTTTTAGTGTATATAAATTCACTATCAACTAATCTGAATTATGAATCCACAATTTTTGCAGATGATACCTCACTTGTTCTTAGGCATATTTCTTCTCATGGCCTGTCAAATTTGATAAATGAATCTTTAAGTAATTTAAAAAATTGGTTTCAAAATCATGGGTTACTTTTAAATTTTAATAAAACAGCAAAAATTGTCTTTAGGGCATCATATCGACAGGTAGATGTTTTAGAAAATTCTGGGCTTGATTTTTGTGAACACCATAAAGTGCTAGGTATAAATATAGATCAAAATTTGATTGGAGAAATCACACTTTCAAAAAAATTAAATTTACTCATATTTGCCCTTTCAATTTTAGCAGATTCCACCTCAATGGATACCGTTAAAGTTGTCTATTTTGCATACGCTAATTCAATACTAAAATATGGTATTATACTCTGGGGTTCTGCCTCAGGTTCAAAAAATGTTTTTAAAGCCCAAAAAAGTATCATTCGTGCTATGGTAAAGGCGAAAAGGCGTCAGAGTTGTAAACCTTTATTCAAAGATTTGCAAATCTTGACAGTTCCTTGTAGCCTATTTATATCTTTGAATTAGTCAGTTATGTTTTAAAAAATCCCGATATTTTTTATAAATTTAGAGCTAAAAATAATTTCAATACCAGTGCTAAATTTGTTTTTAACTATCCCATCCACAAATTAACACTTTTTTTAAAAAGGCCCTTGTATATGGCCCTTAAAGTTTTTAATAATATTCCAAATGAAATTAAGAATCTAGATTCTAATTTATTGTTATCTAAATTCAAACAATTTCTCATAGAAAAAGCTTATTATAAGGTGATAGATTTTTTTGAAAAGGGATCTGGTATTGCTTGATTGACTTGTTTTATTAGCTTGCAGACCTCTGGGCCGCAAAAACAAGCTTTTGTATAAGAAGGAAATTCTTTTTTAATTAATTAATTTTTAATTAGGCAATTTTTTTTCTCATTGTATCTTATTAACATGCTTAGATTAAGTTTCATTATATGACAAAGCACCTGTTTTTTTATGTCCTTGTGATGTAATGTAAAATGTATATGTGCTAATAAAGAATTTGAATTTGAATTTGAATTGAATTTGGATAACCAAATTGATCAGATAAACAAGCACAAAAATTATTTACGCTTTATAACCAATTAACAGTTTATTGACTGTTTTTCAACATAACAATGCTTCCTAATAACCTATGGGCTTGGACAAAAAATAAATCTAAACCATATATATTACACATTTCTTTGTATTTATCGATGTCAGTTTTTAAAATACAGTACGATGAATTAATAAGCCGTTCAGCATTTTGGATACTTGACTCTCTACTGTAGGGATCGCTTGAAAATGGGACGAATCGACTCCCAAAACAAAGTGTAATTTCAAACGCTAAACTAAAAGCGATAGGTATAAGTCCTTTTAAATTCTAAAGTAAGAAAAAATAAATTACACATGACACCCCACCTGGTTGTGTTCACGAGTTGGCGCACAGGTACGTTGCCCGGAGCTGCTGTATGGTCTGTGCCAGCTGGCGGAAGGTGGGTCGGCGTTGGCTGTCGAGGTGCCAGCACGGGTGGATAGCCGTGACGTAGATGTGCTGCGGACACGTTGCCGGGCACGGCAGCCGCACACCGGCCTCCAGTGCCGCCAACAGCTGGGCCTGGTCCGTGCTGTCTGTGAGCGAAGGCAGCTGCGGGTCCTGGCCCAGCGAGAACATCTCAAACAGCGTCACACCATACGACCACACGTCCGAGCGTGTCGAGAACTTGCCGTCGCGGAGCGACTCGGGCGCGTACCTGCAGAGGAGGGCGAGGTTAATTTTATATAGCCAGATCGTGGAATAAAACATAAAGAAAACAATTTTGATATTTATCCAAAAAGTTTTACCTAAGATAGACTAAAATACAACACTTGAGGGAGAGAGAAAATGTACATATGTATTCCAAACTAAACAATTTTTAATTTATTTAAGAGATATAATATATATGTTAATTTTTGTTAATGACTTGTGCAATGGAAATTTTAATGGATGTGTCACAGCTTTTGCTGATGATACGGCATTATCCTAATCGGCTGATTCCTTGGTTGAACTAAGGCATAAGATGCAAGAGGATTTAAATCAAATTTCTGTCTGGTTCAATTGTAATAAGATATCTTTGAATGTTTCTAAAATAATATTTATGATTTTTTCTTTATCTGAAACAGGTCATTTTCAAAATCCTCTTAAGTTACACAAAGCTGACTTTTTGAGATATAATTGTGACTGTGATGATATAGGGCAATGTAGCAGCACTAAGTATTTGGGTTTAAACATAGATGAGAATTTGACATGGAAATTGCATGTTGCTTATTTGAAAAAATCACTACAGTATTTGCTTAGAACTTTTTTTCATTTGAAATATCTTTGCCCAACAGCTACTTTGAAGCAAGTCTATTACTCACTAATTGACTCTAAACTTCAATATGGTATCCCTTTGTATGGCAGTACATATGTTTCAAATAAATGTTTTAATTATTTTGCAAAAAAGTTTATAAGATTATTATGTAATGCTGGCATTTTTGACCATTCTCTTCCTTTGTTTAGAAATCACAACATTTTACCAACATTTTAGCGATATCCTGACAAATGTAGGTCAGGATATCGCTGAGCTTGAGAATGCTGTCAAACACACTGTAAACATTGCCTCTGATTGGTTCGCTGCCAATAGTTTTCTCCTAAATAAAGAAAAAACCCAAACTCTTATCTTTAGAATGAGGGATGTCCCTGAGGCAATAGTTTCAAGCTCACATGTAAGATTTCTTGGTGTCACAGTTGACCAAACTCTCTCCTGAGGGCCACAGCTCTGTATTAGGCTTAGTCGATTAACTTTTCTTTTTAGAAAATTAAGAGATGTCATCCCTGTAGACGACCTAAAAAATGCTTATTTTGGACTTTTTCAATCGGTCCTTAACTACGGGATTATCTTTTGGGGAAACAGCCCATTTGTTAATGATGTTTTGTTAATACAAAAAAAGGTTTTGAGAATTATGGCTAAAGCTGGCACACTGGAACACTGTAGACCTATTTTCATCAATTTTAACATACTCACTGTTATTAATTTATATATTTTTAATTTATTGTTGTATAGTTTTAAGAATCTGAATGTTCATAATTTAAGGAAAGATGTACACAAGCACAACACCCGGTACAAAAATAGGCTAGACATTCCATTTTGTAAGACTCGAAAAATCAAGGAAAAGTCATATGATCATTGGAATGAAATGCATCAACAAACTTCCCCCATGCTTTTTACACCTACCCTTCAATGTCTTTAAAAGGAGAATTTTACAATGGCTGACCAATAACCCTTTTTATAGCCTCAAAGAGTTTTTTGATTGTTCCCCAGCTGAGTTCCCTTTGTAAATCAATTTAGGCCTAGTAAATTTATATCACCCTCACTCGTTGTCATAGCCTAATATGTTTTTTTTCCAGATGATGTACCTATATGTGTTATTTAGGTTATTTTATATTTAACGTTATATTCCTGACTAATATTGTGATACTGCAATCTGTGATACAGAATTAGATTTAAGTTTTCTTTTCAACTTGACCAGTGCCTCGCATGTTAATCTCCTGACTGTATCAATGCATCCAAAGATGTCAAATGATAATAAAGATTGATTCTTGATTCTTGATTCTTTACCATTGAGATATTTATACAATTTTAAGGTGCTTTCTGTTTTCTTTAGATTGAGCAGGGCCCATAGTTGACAATATTCACCATTATGCCACCAGACAACAGTCAAATAATATTTTCCGTTTACCTAAACCTAATTGTACATTGTTTAAAAAGTCTTTTTATTTATCCTTAAAGTCTGTTTATTTATCCTTAAAATTTTATAATAACCTTCCACTCAATATAAAAAATTCTACAACACTAAATAGTTTTAAAAAATCCTTGAAAAAGTGTCTGTTAACAAAAAGTTATGAGGAAATAGAAATATTGTATACTGAGTTGTAAAGAGTTTGTTTTTAAATGATTTTTTATATATGTCTGTACTTTGATTGACTTAGGCTATTAACATTTCTTTTGATGTATTATCATGCAGGGTAGTGATGTTTTTAATTTATGTAGTTTTTTTCAGTTGAGTCCTTTTTTAAATTCAATAATTATTATGAGTACCACATAGGAATAATTGCATTTTTTGTATTTGTATATTCTGTATAGTTAAAATATTATTTGCTGGGGAGACTCCCACCCTAACACAGAAGTTTTCGCGCTTATATTGGGTGCGTATTATTTCTTTTCAATTAATTAAATTTGTTTGGTACCAACTTTAAGTTATTTGTAAGTTAATTTTATTTGATTTATAATTGAATTGCCTTACATGTTACATTTATGTACTGTTTGAAGAGAAATAAAGATTATTATTATTATTATTATTATTATGATAATCTTTTTGAGTCAGTACACTTTTGCCTCAATGACTGGTAAAGTTAGTCATGATGAATCCAGTTTGAAATCTGATAAATTTGAAGAAATGTCAGAACTCATCAATGTTGATAAAGATTCACCAAGCATAGTTCGAAAATATGGTGAAGACAGAAAGAACTACAAAAGCAGACAATGCCTACATTAAAACAAGTGCAGAATATGCTTTTTGTAACAAACCGACAATTAACATTATCATGATTAGACTCAAAAATATCTAATGACTTATCTAATTAATGGCTTTTAATGAGCTCCAAACAACTTCTTGGTTGATGTTACCAATGAAGATTAAAGGAAAAATATTTCATGAAATGACTATGATATAAAAACCACTAAATGTTGGCACGGTATCCAAAGGCACCACTTGTGACAGTAGTGTACGCTTTTTTTTATTTTAAAATCTCCATAAGGATAACATGGAAACTTTGAAGGGCGCTAGGATGAAAACCAGATTTTTCCCAGACATGGTGATTGGCGGATTGGCTCCAATCGATTCCTTGAGGCCAAAACCCTCATACACAACAAAAAAATAAAAATAAATCCTTGGAGAGAAAAAATATTTTGCCAGTACCAACAATGCTTGTTTTAGAGTATAAGATAAGATAAGATACCGGTACCAATGTAAAATATGATTGAAAAAGCATCATCCTGTTTTGAATTTTTAGACAAGTCAGAGCGGACTCAAATGAGAGAGACCTCATTCAATGTCTCCTCTGAGTGTATCATGATTGTATCATGTACCAATGTTGGGTATCACGTATAATTAGTCTACGATAATTTAGAAGTAAGGAAGTCGAACAGATCAAATCCATAGTGTTTATATAAGGATTTTGTTGAAGTGGATTCATCTCCTACAAGTATTTCAAGTATATGTATGTCAAGTATTATAAGTATTCTCTTCAGCTTTGCTATTATCTATGATGCCCTCCTTCCCACACCTATAAGAGTTCAATTATAACAAGACTAGGGAAACAACAGTCTACATCAACATGTTTTAAATAATGAAAGAATATTTTTATTACTGTATAACAATAAAAATCTACTCACCATTTGATGGGAAGCTCTCGACTGGTTTTGAGTATGTAGTAATCGTTTGTGCCCATGACTTGTGCCAACCCAAAGTCGGATATTTTTACATGAGTTTCGCTCGCGACCAGTATATTCCTGGCAGCCAGATCCCGATGAACAATTTTCTTCTGTCCTAAATATTCCATTCCCTGCAAAATGGATTTATGTTAATTAAACACAATCAATGCTGAAGAAAACTTTGTGCTAAATTAAAGATTGATTCAGAGGGTGACCACGGATAATTTGTCATCAATTTCCCTGACTCACTGACAGAGGCGGATTTAGAAATTTGCCGCCCCTGGGCTATTCAAAAAGTGCCGCCCCTCCTCCCTTTTCCATAATGTCCTAATTTATATCTACAATTATAGTTTCAATTCCCATGCTACTTTGAAGAGACACAATGTCAAAAAAGTGATTATAAGGAACTTCAAATTTAAAAAATAGAATTCAAAGCTTTTTTGTTGGCAATGTAAGAACTACCAAAAAGTGACTCAAAGTAGTGATTAGAATGTTTGACTGGTTCTTTGACCAATCCGAAACACAATAACAAGTGCCGTTGCGAACAGTCAGCCTTTAGGCGTGAGCGTAGTTCACGGCCGGTGGAATAGGACGGAATACTATGTGACTTCGTTCCCAGTAGATTTTTTTAGGTTGGTTAGACACGTTTGAGTATAACAATACGAAATTGGCATAGTCATTTTAATTTAATTCTAGATACAAAACCCTATAGGCCTATTACAGTATTGAAAATAAAGTATTAGATAAACTGCAATATTATGCATTAAATTAAGGCTATTTATGTGTTTTAACCGTTAAAGTTCAAAGTGTCAATAGGGCGAACAAGTGCCGAATTCGTCCCAATTTGTTCAAATTATGGGGACTTCCCTCAAATAAAAATTAAATAAAAGTTAAATTTAACAGAAAATCAAAATAAAAAAATATTTTTGTTTGTATTTTTTATCATATATAGTAAACACCAAAGAATCTGTTTGATAGTATGAATCATCTTTAAAACCAATTAACCTTTTTGGTACTCAATTAAAATTTACCTAATGATTTGTTAAGGTTCTAATAAACTAATAATGTAGAATGTGTAATTAATTAACATTATAGAATCTTATAATGAATCACAAAACGACCAGTGCTAGGACCAGACCATTCCCTATCAAATTATAAAAAAAGCCAATAGCGTAGAAATGGAGAAAAAATACAATTTATTATCTACCGTTTATCGGCGCCTCTCTCATTCGATGATCGCTAATACTATATTAAGTATCACTGCCACATAACCTAGAATACCCCCAAATCACACGCACTGCAGTGATGTAGCTCGGTGACGGATGTATGTACAGGCTTGGTTCGGCAAAGGTGGCGGATGGTTCCTTTGCGCTGACGCCGTCGTGGATCACTACCGTGATAAATCAACGTAGTTTCGAGTGTTCCCAGCTCCCCTTTAAAGCTCTTGAATGACGCCTTGCTCTAAGATATTATGATCTTGCTTGGAAAATAGTCACTTTCGGTTCTCAAATTTTCTGTACAAGTCTAAAAATTTTCCGTCTCCAAAAATTCGAGTTTTTAAATTTGAGACCTAAAAAATTGCCGTTTTTCAAAATTTGCCGCCCCCCGAAATTCTGCCGCCCTGGGCTATAGCCCATTTAGCCCATATGTAAATACACCCCTGCTCACCGATCATTTACTATTGATTTCCCTGACTCACTGACTTTACTGAAAATTACACAAAAAATATTACTGTCTAGGTGATTTAAACCATAGAAAATACTAAAATATGTGATAAAAGATTGCAATAAAATTATTATTTTTTCAAAAGTATGATATTTTAAACAAGTTTCATGATTACAATTTTGGTATCTAAGGTACTTAGACATACTCGGTACAGGATATTCTCATGATGTTGACCCCGATACTTTTTTCTTAGAGGAAACGGATATTGCTGGCAGCCAATAAATGATTAGGTACTTCAAAATTTGACATTTGCATTTAGATTGATTAACTATTTTACTGACCTTGAATGACTTGTAACTATAGATATAAACTAACACCTGGATCGGTAACTCTGTGTTGCGAAAACGAGCCGTTACCCCCCACCACTAGTCAGGATTCGTGGTCAGTGTTGCCAACCCTGTGCAAATATTTTCCCTGCCTACGGCCCATCACATATTTATCGCTGTTGATATATTTTTTTATCTTTTTAGTAAATTTGCGTTCTTATTCATAAATTTTGACTGTTGTCGAATAGTTTTAAGGTTACCAACAATTTAAATGATTGATTATATCATTTACAATTACCACAGGCTTGATAGCTGTTTGATTGTTATTGTTAATTTGTTATATTAGAATGGTTTAAAGCCTTGTTTGCAATTGGCCTTGGAGATTTGTAATAGAATCTTTACCTTTCTTGTAATATTACTTATTTTGTATGATTAATTAAAAAAGGAATATTCCATGAATAAATAAAAAAATAAAATACAGTATAGTACCATCTTTCATCATCATAATTATCAATGAACATTTAAAAGAATGTAAATACCTATACAAGAATGCAGCTGACACACCGACAACAATCATGTTAGCTGATATTCAGCGCGGCGCGGCGGCGGCCCAGAGGTGGTAATCCTGGCTAGTGGTGGGGGAATCCAGCTCGTTTTCAGCACTATTCCACCATTTCAGTTACCGATCCAGATGTTTAGTTTATATCTATGCTTGTGACACACATTATAAACAAAAGTTGCATTATTAACCACCAAGTCTAGACAACTCACTAATTTCAGGAAATATTTTGGTGACTATTTACAATATTTTAAGGAAAAATGTAGGAAATAAATTTTTGTTGATTAGTAAACAATCCTGAAAAATGCTACAATAGTCAAGGTTACGGCCAACTGCAGCATTAAAGAAAACTCTCGACTCTATCATTTTTTTCTGATCTCCCTCACTTTCCCTGACTGTCCAGAATGTAGACACCCGATTCAGTACAATTTAACCAAATGACCTACCTTAGCTACATCTAAAGCGAATTTGAGCAATTGTTCGGGCCGCAATCGGTCCCTATTGATTTTGAGGTAACACTGAAGCGACCCATGGGGGATGAACTCCATCACCAGACTAACTTCTGGCTCGCTGATCACTGCCTTGATCTCCACGATATTCTCGTGCTTCAGTCTCTGTAACAGTGGTGGGTTATAATTAGATTGGTTGGTAACACTGGAGTGACCCGTGGGGGATGAACTCCATCACCAGACTAACTTCTGGCTCGCTGATCACTGCCTTGATCTCCACGATATTCTCGTGCTTCAGTCTCTGTAACAGTGGTGGGTTATAATTAGATTGGTTGGTAAACACTGGAGTGACCCGTGGGGGATGAACTCCATCACCAGACTAACTTCTGGCTCGCTGATCACTGCCTTGATCTCCACGATATTCTCGTGCTTCAGTCTCTGTAACAGTGGTGGGTTATAATTAGATTGGTTGGTAACACTGGAGTGACCAGTGGGGGATGAACTCCATCACCAGACTAACTTCTGGCTCGCTGATCACTGCCTTGATCTCCACGATATTCTCGTGCTTCAGTCTCTGTAACAGTGGTGGATTAAATGGTTAGATTGGTTGGTAGCACTGTAGTGACCCGTGGGGGATGAACTCCATCGCCAGAATTACTTCTGGCTCGCTGATCACTTAGAGCAGAGGCTGATGTGAATTCTTAATCTGGAAGGTAACACAACAAAAAAAAGTATAAGTCATAAATTCCCACCGGGGGGGGGGGGGGGGGGGGGGGGAGGACGATTTCATATTGGCGGGCTCATGGTCTAACTGTCTCGATCCCCACGATGTTCTCGTACTTCAGTCCCTGTAACAGTGGTGGGTTATAATTAGGTTGGTTGGTAACACTGGAGTGTTCCATGTGGATAAACTGCATCATAAGAACCACTTCAAACCTACTGTTGTTTCATATCAAATTTGAAAATAATTCTAATTTATGACAGACGGAAGCTAGCAAATATTCTTTTAAAACTTTTAAGGAAAACCAAAACAACAATGTCAAAAGTGCTTTGAAGAGAAGCGATGTTGGATTTGTGATGCTTATTTATGATATTACTAGCTGCTATCCGGCATGCTTTGCAATGCCAACGTGGGGAATGTTTTGCCCTTCAGGCGAGCTCGTTTGCTATGCTCATTCGCCGCAAGGCTGAAATATTCTCTACTTTTTTATTACCAACTTCCCCAAAATACTTTAAATGAGAACTTCTAATACTTTAAATGAAAACAGCTGTTTATAGAATTAGTTATAAAGAAACATATATGGTGTGTTTATGAAGAACTCAGATAAAAAACTTCAAAAAACCTGACATGGGTACGTTTATGACGGTCCTGGGACTAAGCACTAGAGGCTGTAAAAAACTAATGGCTTACAAACCTTCTCCATGAAATTTTTGATAATGCTAAGTTTCATTGCAAACAGTCCAGTGGTTTGCAAGTCCATCAATCACAAATATATAAATATATATTCTCTTTTACATAAATATAGATTTGGATTTATTATATTTCCTATACTAGTCCCCTTCGCTTGTCATATAACTTTTTTACTTTTTGTTTACTTGGTTTAAAATAAATTGTATTTGAATCTCAATTTAATTTACCATCCCTTTTGCGGGTTCGATTCTTTAAAATTGATTATGAAATCATTTAAAAATATTTTAAAAGTTATATCAGATTTTTTTTTGTGAAAATTATGCTTGTCATCAAAAATATCAATAACGAACTGTATCTGTCTTGATAAACCCTTTTTTTAGAGCTATAAATCAAAATATTCTGATCACAAATAAAGGAGTTATTGTATTTTTTGTTCAATATTTCTGTCATAGGGAATAATCAGAGTCAGTAATGACTTAACAATAACAAAAGTAAAAATTAAGATAGCTTTATTTAAAACATTAAATAACCATCAAATACACAATATAAAAAATTTTAACTAGTTTTATGTGCTCAAAAAAATTGACTACATCATAAACAGAATTAGATAAAGGAATTTAATTCTTCACTGAGGGATTGCTAGGGTGGTTGTACTGATTTGATGATTACCTTCAAAACAAAACTCAGATACACATTAGATCCTGCCAGATTTAATTCAATTTGGGTTATTTCTATCAACGAGGAATGTTTCCAAGCATAAAAAAATGGTCCAAAACAGATACTCGAGTTTCCAAGTTATTTAAGACATTCCATGTTTTGATGGTTCACCTTCATAATGTCGATCTCGCGCTCAAAGTCAGCGCGGTTGGCGCTGATGGTGTCAGCCTTGAGCCGCTTGACGGCCACCACCTGCGGCTCGCAGTCCTTGTCCAGCTGCTCCAGGAAGCCGCGGTACACCTCCCCGTAGAACCCCTGCAACACCATTAGTGCTGAGTTGAGACCAACAAGTTAATTTAACCAAATTAATTTCCCTGACTCACCAACTTGACTAAAAAATTATAACATACACAAAAAATTACAACAAAAAATAAAACAATAATATCCTCAAACTGTTACTACAACTATTACATATTTTAATCATGTTTGTCAAACAAAATGTCCATAAATTTTCCATTAATTCTGATTATTATGATTACAACACTAGGCAAAACAGCAACCTTTCAGACCCGAGACATGATCTTCTATGCTCCATAGCTCCCTATTTTATTCAGGAATTAAATCCCATAATGGAATGCCGGCCTCAATAAAAAGTGCTACAACAATTAAAAAGTTGCAAAATTTTTTTTTAGCTTCTTAAGTAAAAATGCTGTAACAAGATTAACGATTGCTTAAAATACTTCATTTTAGTTTTTTTAGTTAATGTAATTTTACTTGAAACTACTTGAAACTATTTATGTATAGAAATGTACTGAATGTATCAGAATGTTCTGAAAAAAAAACATTGTTAGCTACTGAATCCAACAAATTTGTTATTAAAATCTATCTTCTTATTTCTATAAGGGTTTCGTCTGTTACGTCCCTTTTTCTTTCGACCTACTGAACCGATTTTGAAGATTGAGGTGTCATTTTAAAGCTTAGGATATACCGCAGTGACGAATCGTAATTAAAAAGGTCATATTGTTTCGGGCTTCGCCCACCTCGCCTTTGAATTATTTCTAGAGGGCGCTTTAAAATGTTGACCAACTTTTATTGCAAGTTCTTTTATGTGAATTGTAATTTAACAGCTGATTACCTTCAGATGAATTTTAAAAGCCAGATAGTAAAAAACAATAGATCTCTGCCACTTCATAATCAACATTTACGTAGGCCTACTGTAGGTGAAATTCACTCATACAGAATCATAAAATGCGCAATTTGCGCACGGGCCACCTCGTGTTCATATATAATCATAAGGCAGTTTAACTCTCCCCCCCCCCCCAAAAAAAAACAGCAATCACGATTGTACGATATTGCTATAAATTGTAAAACAAAATTTAGGATGATCTTGAAAACCGAGGATTAAAGTTAAACAATCTCGAAACACCGCGATCAAGAAACTATCCAAGATTGAAAAAAACATAGTATGTCTAAAATATTATAATACACAATTTTAGCAAGTGTTAATGATCGAAAGGATCTTACAGTGCTCTGCAAAAACTAGTATTTAACTAACATCGTAACATCATTGTAGTAATCCAAATGTTGCAAGTTCGATTCCAAGAAGTCTTTGTGGCTTTTTGTAGTTTCTACACAAGACGTAGCTATCTTTGCTCAGTGGATTATTAATGATCCTGGCAAATGAATTAGCTTGCCTTTGTTAGTGACAAAGCTACGCTAGACATCTCACCCATTCCACACTCATCATCCCCTTGGATTGCATTGGAGGGAGGGCTTATGGACACACTTGCCTGGCGATTAGTTAGGCGTTGCTAACAATATAATATACCATGTGCTGGGCTAATAGAAAAAAATTCATAAGAATCTCTTATGTTTTAAAACTTATTTTGATAATAAAAAATTTATTATTAAACCTGGCAAAAACTAATTTTACATCCTTCCAGAAAAAATCAAGAAAAAAATAATAGTGAAGTAGACAGAGTGAATGAAACTAAATTTTTAGGGCTGCTGGTTAATGAAAGTTTATCTTGGGATGGTCAAGTCATAGCCATACAAAATAAAATTTGTTCTACATTGTTTGTATTAAGAACTTAGGCTAAATTCTGTTCAACCAAAACCCTTAAGATGATCTATTTTGCCTATATACATTCTCACATACCGTTTGGTATTGTATTATATGGTACATCTAGTGACTCAAATCTGAATTTTTACTTATG
The DNA here is from genome assembly GCA_030545055.2 of Neoaliturus tenellus. Classification (NCBI taxonomy): domain Eukaryota; kingdom Metazoa; phylum Arthropoda; class Insecta; order Hemiptera; family Cicadellidae; genus Neoaliturus; species Neoaliturus tenellus. The sequence goes on from JAQYXR010000201.1 coordinate 55,064, forward strand.
AAAAAAGCGCTCAAGAAATATTAAATCTAAAAAATCAGGACTCGGTTAAAAAGTAATTTTTTGAGTTGGGCATAATGACTCTTTATGTATTAGAAACTATTATGACTGTAAACTCAATGGCAAGGCTGGGAGATGGCAATTCAGCCACATTCGTTGTATTTAGGCCAGAAGCGCTGGGATTAATCTCCCAGGAGTTGTTAACTGTTACATAAATACATTCTTTTAAAGCTAAATCAAACCATTATTTAATAAAAAAGGACCTTACACATTTGATGAATGTTTTAATAAATAAAAGAATGTAATAAATGCAATTTTTGTTTACATAATTTTTGGAAATGTAATTTTTTTTAGTCTCTAAGTTAGTAAGCAATAAAATGGTAATTAATGCCATTCTACTTTTGTACCAGTATGAACTTTGTAAATATTCATGTAAAAATTATAAATAAAGTGATTGATTGACAAGAAAAAGTTCACACTGGTAAATCAGTGCCTCTAATCATATATGTTCTACACAGGGTATTCCAACAGAGACTCTCTTCCAAAACTCCATGTGGTGATTCCTTGGATCAAAATGACCAAAAATATCATAGGAACACATGGCCTAACTTCGTTAAGCTGCTAGCCGCCATCTTGGTTTTTGCACTAAATAATTTTTATTTCCGTAACGGATAGATGTATTAAGTTTAAATTTTGCATCTACCTTTATCACATCAATGTTCATTTCCAGAAAAAAGTTATTTTTTCTAATATGTATTGATATGTATTATCAAAATAACGGTCATTTTAAGTTTTTAAATTCAAATATCTCATAACCGGAAAATGTTATCAAAATTGTACAAGTTACAAAAAGTTGAAAAATTACATTATCTAACCATTGATACCAAGTTTGTAAGGATCCTACAACGAATAATGGAGTTATTGCCATTTTACTTCAGAAAAACATCGATTTTGCAACACATCGATGGTAAAAAGTGCAAAGTAAGGTTATTTTAATAGAAAAATCGCAATAACTCCATTACTTGTTGTCAGATCCTTACAAACATGGTATCGTTTGTTAGATAATTTAATTTGTCAACTTTTTTGTTACTTGGGCTGAACAAATTTAATAAAATTTAATGTTTGTACGATATTTGAGGTTAAAAACTTAAAAATGACCGCCATTTTAAAATACACATAAGAAAATACCCCCGTCACAGCAGACCTGCGTACTCAGCGAATTTCCAATGAAATTTAAGATTATTTACTTTCCCCATAAAAACACCATAGGGTCGAGTATGTAGGTTTGCTGCCACGGGGTATTGTTAGAAAATCTAAGTTAATCATTAATTGGTGAATGTAAACACAAAATTGTATCAAGCTATGGCAATTTTTTATTTTCCCCAGAAACTCCATTTTGGTTTATGGTCCATGTAGGTTTGCCGCCATATGGGTTTTGTAAGCAATTATAAGTTAAGCCCTATCTAGATAATGTACATACCAAATTTTATTAAGTTATGTCAATAAATAAGCAAGATATAATGACAATTGGATCAACAATTGTCATGGGCCCCTCATGTAGAATATCTTTGTAAAAAGCTTTCTAGAGTAACTTTTCTTATTTCTCGTTTAATGTTCTATGTTCCATTTTTGTATGTCCGAAATGTGTATTTTGCTCTTTTCCAGTCTTTAATTTCATATGGGATCATTTTTTGGGGAAGTTCTTCCAGAACGCATGACATTCTCCTTGTACAAAAAAAGATTGTCAGGATTATGACAAAGTCAGATAGGCTTGAGCACTGTAAGCCTCTGTTTGTTGAATTAAAGATACTTACTATTGTAAACCTGTACATTTTTAATATTTTGCTTTTTACTTTTAAAAACTCTGACATGTACTCTTTAAGAAGTAATATTCATTCTGTCAATACCAGATTTAAAGACAAGTTGGATGTTCCATATGTTAGGCTACAAAAAACCAGACAAGGTTTTGAAATAATGGGACTGAGGCTAATGAATACATTACCAATGGCTGTGAGAAATCTTAGTTTTAACAAATTTAGAAGTAAGCTTTCAGAATATCTTCTTAAATATCCTTGTTACAATCTTGAAGAGTTTTTTGCCCTCTCAAAAATTGAACTGGCTGAATAATTCTATTTAGGCCTAAGGTATTAGATCTCACTTTTATACCATCCTGGTACAAATTTTTGTAGTTATTAACTGTTTTTGCCTTCTCTCATGCTAATTTTATCTGTGTAAATTTGACTCGCAAACAAAGTGACTAAATAGTTACCATGTAATCTTTTATCTGTGATATACCTGTGCTTAGTTTTTAGTTGTACTTTGAATTTATCTTTATATATCCAAGTTTGAAATGATGTTCTTGTCTATAAAATTTAATTTCACAACAACATACCCCGTGGTAATGTAAAACAAATTGACTTGTCTATGTGTTTTGTAACATTTTAAGACCAATAAATTCTGATTCTGATTCTGATTCTGATTATAGGGTTTTCTTGATTTCCCATAAGAATAACATGGAAAACACATTTTTGGATTTTCCCCGTAACCAGTAATGCTAAGATAAAAATTCAAAATACCAAATTGTTTGTTTTTTTAAGCTCTTTTAAATGGTTTCAGTTAAAATTGATGAATTTTGAAAATTGAGGTCAAAAAATGACAAAAACCCATTTTTGACCCCTTTGAAACCCCATAAAACCCTGTTCCCATAACCCGACAATGCTGGTTCGCGAACTCATGAAAATAGACCTGGTCTTACACCTTCATACCAAATTTCATCAAAATCGGAGGTTCCCTTCAAAAGTTATCGGTACCACGGACACATAAATAGGCTATATAGATAGATATATACATATATATGAAAATGAACGAATGGTGTTTTTGGCTTCTGGGGATCTCAAAATGAAAAAGTAAAGTGGTCCCGAGCTTAGGTCTTACCATGGCTACTACCGTAATAGCGTATTCCCTATAGGGAAATTCGCTAAAAATTATTTTTTTTTCCTTGAAATGAACATTGGTGTGATAAAGGTTCATGCTAAATTTAAGCTTAATACACTCATCCGTTACTAAAATAAGAATTACAAAGTGTAAAAATCAAAATGGCGGCTAGCAGCTTAACGAAGCATTTTAGGACATATGTTCATGTGACCTTTTTTGTTAATTTTGATCATGGGAATCACCACACAGATTTTCGGAAGCGAGGTTTAGATCACCCTGTAAATGCATTCATAAAATATTTGATAAAAAAATTTGCTTTAAACCCTATCAAGGGTAAATTTTATTTAAAATTATGAATGGGGTTGATTTATATTTTTGAATATATTGCAATATAAATTTATATGACATTAACTAGCATTATCGAGCGTGTGACATACCTCAGTGATGATCTATAACAATAGATTTGACCTGTTTTGGGTATATCTTGTACATGGTTCATTGAAGATTTTTTTTAGTTGATTTCATTTGACTGATCATAACAATCACTTGACCAAACGGCCATGTTGCTTTACAAATACAAATACAAATGCTTTATTGCCATTGACCACAGTACAGTGAAATAGGCAGAGTCACAGTTTAACCACCCCACACTGCTAGGGGCTTTAACCACCCCACACTGCTAGGGGCTTTAACCACCCCACACTGCTAGGGGCTTTAACCACCCCACACTGCTAGGGGCTTTAACCACCCCACACTGCTAGGGGCTTTAACCATCCCACACTGATAGGAGCTTTAACCATCCCACACTGCTAGGGACTTTAACCACCCCACACTGCTAGGGGCTTTAACCATCCCACACTGATAGGAGCTTTAACCACCCCACACTGATAGGAGCTTTAACCATCCCACACTGATAGGAGCTTTAACCACCCCACACTGCTAGGGGGTTTAACCACCCCACACTGCTAGGGGCTTTAACCATCCCACACTGATAGGAGCTTTAACCACCCCACACTGCTAGGGGCTTTAACCACCCCACACTGCTAGGGGCTTTAACCACCCCACACTGCTAGGGGCTTTAACCATCCCACACTGATAGGAGCTTTAACCATCCCACACTGCTAGGGACTTTAACCACCCCACACTGCTAGGAGCTTTAACCATCCCACACTGCTAGGGGCTTTAACCATCCCACACTGTTAGGAGCTTTCATCAGCCCAGACTGATAGGAGCAAGTTTCTACAAGTCAAATGATCGTATTTAACAGGTTGTTCATTCATTCATACAAACAGTCAGGATTATTTTTGTAAGCTACCACAGTGACATCAAGCTAATATAAGCGCTGGTTGGGAGTGAATGTGTTAAACATATATCTTGGATAATTTAGCATAATACGCATTTGGTTCATTTTTAGGGGGCAATTTAATAAGTCTTATGCCATATTGGTTCTTTAGACAAAATACCGGGATTCATATCTTGAGGTGAATGGCTACTAGTTTTACTGAAACCCCAATCTGACAGGCCCAAAAGAATTTTCATAAATGCATATTGGGAACATTGTCTACCTGATGCAGGCCTCCCCCAATACCTCCCCCCCCCTCTCCTCCCCTACTCGATGATGTTGTTGTTGTTATGGTGGATAAGGAGACCCTGGCCGAACCGTTGAGCACGTCTGCCTCTAATGGGCATTTTGCGCAAGAACCCGGAAGGATGGGATATTGAAGGAATGGAAAGGGTGAGACACGGGACTGTCCACTTATGTTCCAGTTAGGAGTTTCTATGCCCGTCGCATTCCTCACCCCCTGCTGTCTTGAACATATGTGCCAGCTAGGGGTTTCCATGCCCATAGCATTTCTAATCACCCCCTGCTGTCTACATATATTCCAGCTAGGGATTAACCATGCAGTTCACATTAACCCTCCGCTGTCTTGATCATGAATGGGGTTTGAAGGAAGGGAAATTGTCATAGTGGACAGCCAAAAGACTTACCACAGTGTTATGACAACTTCGTTTGCTGTACCCAATGTCAACTTCACAACTAGTATAAACCAGTTTTAAAGTTGTCCTGGGAGAATCGATGATATATTGTCTGTTCTGTTGGGTTCAGTGCCATGACTTTGATGGGTAATTTGAGAATTTGCAGCAGTCGGTGAGACCAAGAGTTTCGGTTAGTGTAAATTTCAATAAAAATTATAGTATATGGAGTAGGATTTGTAAAAATTGTGTTGATATTTTAATATTTTTTAAAGAGTAAAGCTTTTATGAGGGACTTAAATTAATCATAAGACCGTAAACAACAACAACATTATAAGAATGGTTCAAACTTATAGGAGGCTTCACAGACTGGGGTATCGTGTTAAGAAGGTGCTTGCTGCAACTACTAGGCCTCACCTGTCCTATCCGGCCCTGCAGGACGACGTTGCAGTCGGCCTCAAGCTCGAAGATGCACTGTAGCGAGGACACACTGTCCAGCGACATGTTGGTCGTGTTGGTAGACAGGTCCAGGTGTGAAAACACGGCGGACATGTCCGGCGAATGGCTCTCCCCCAGCTGGTTCAGCTCCTGGAATCCAAACATCATTAATTCGATTTTCCATTTTTGCTAGGGATATGTCGGTTTTCGGTACCACCAGTTCTTAGCAAAAGCACCAATAACGAGAACCGATGTCAAAATCTCGCTACCGCTACTTCGGCACCACGGTCTGTTTACAACAAAATTAACTAAAACCAAGCGCAACAGTTTACTCAAAAAAAAAAAAAAAACCAATGCAATTGTAATTTGAGACGAACTGGTAGACAAATATATCTCACTCCACCGTCTTATCTTATCAGTAAGTTATAGTTAAGCGTCGGTTCATCGACGCAGGGCGGAGGAGGCTGGAGGATGGCTGTCGCAGCGCGGGGAGGAGGAGGCTGGAGGGTGGCTGTGGCAGCGCGGGGAGGAGGAGGCTGGAGGGTGGCTGTGGCAGCGCGGGGAGGAGGAGGCTGGAGGGTGGCTGTAGCAGCGCGGGGAGGAAGAGGCTGGAGGGTGGCTGTGGCAGCGCGGGGAGGAGGAGGCTGGAGGGTGGCTGTAGCAGCGCGGGGAGGAAGAGGCTGGAGGGTGGCTGTGGCAGCGCGGGGAGGAAGAGGCTGGAGGGTGGCTGTGGCAGCGCGGGGAGGAAGAGGCTGGAGGGTGGCTGTGGCAGCGCGGGGAGGAGGAGGCTGGAGGGTGGCTGTGGCAGCGCGGGGAGGAAGAGGCTGGAGGGTGGCTGTGGCAGCGCGGGGAGGAAGAGGCTGGAGGGTGGCTGTGGCAGCGCGGGGAGGAAGAGGCTGGAGGGTGGCTGTGGCAGCGCGGGGAGGAGGAGGCTGGAGGGTGGCTGTGGCAGCGCGGGGAGGAAGAGGCTGGAGGGTGGCTGTGGCAGCGAGGGGAGGAGGAGGCTAGAGGGTGGCTGTGGCAGCACGGGGAGGAGGAGGCTGGAGGGTGGCTGTGGCAGCGCGGGGAGGAAGAGGCTGGAGGGTGGCTGTGGCAGCGCGGGGAGGACGGGGGCCGGCCGATGCTGACGGTCAGCCACAACAATTGACTGATAAAATAAGAGTACAGTTACCTTATCTCCTACATCCTGCATTAATTGTCCTACAAAAACAAATCACAGCTATTTTTTGTTTAATTTTTACAAATTGATAGAAATATAATCTATTTTGTTAATAAAAATTATTCATTATTCGTTTCAAAGATGAAACTTTAAAATAAAGCATAATTTCTTCAGTACCGGTACATCTTTGACATAATATACTAAATATTTTACTACTAAATAATATTATTTTACTGTATTATGTATGATTATTGGTTTTTAATTAGCTATTGTTTTTTGTTAATTACACTTATAACTGGTATTAAGAGGAAAAGATAATTTTTCTTTGTATTATTCATTTTAAATTTCCTTCTTTCAATTGTGTTCTATTAGTTTTTTCATCAGCCTAAAGTTATGAGGGAGGGTGGGTGAAAAGCGCAGAAATATATAATAGTCTTAAAAAATTATATTATAAGTGGCTATACGTTCTTTTTACATAGCTATTAATTTTCTTTTGGGTAGAATAGTAGCAATCTAACAAAAAAATACTGTTTTATAGAAATTACAGCATGAAAACTTCTTTACATATACCTTCTTCGCGCTCACACAGATTTGTTACAAACAAAAATATTTGGTAATAAAAAATTAACCAAAAATCTTTAAATCTAATAAGAAAATATAGTACCCAGCGAATGTATTTATGTTATTAAAGCAAACAAATCCAATTAAATAAAATATAAAGCAAGTTGTGTTGGACCCCAGGCGAGCCAGGAGTGCGGGCCGGCCGAGTCCACTCTCTATTGCGTCACGCTGACGCGCCGAACCCTAACACAAGCAAAGGTTTTTGTTCTTATATCACTATGGGTTGCATAAGGTAAATTATGTTATATATCGCTGTAAAGCTTATAAAATCTTTTGTGTTATGAACAATATTTGAGTAAAATGAAAGGTTTACGAGTAATTAAGGCTTAAAGGTAAAGATTGCACAACAATCAGATATATTTTGATGAATACCTCAGGAACGAAGCAAAATTTGTATTGTAATTTAAGCGTAGTAAATCTTGCAAATTTTACTATCTTCAAAACGAAAAAAGATTTATTCAAATCGGATGACAAATAACCGAGATATAATCTATCTATTATGAAGATGGATCCGCCATCTTTAAATGACCGCCATTATGAAAACCGAAAATATTTTTTTGAATAATATGCATTTTTTCCCAGAGCTGCCTGATTTAGATGTAAAAGTTTCATCGCGATCACAAAATTATACCTTTTTAAGACCTGGCACATGGACTATAACTTTAAACTTTACCTGTGAATTAGCCAACAACCAAGAGCTTTCTCCCCACTGCTTGCTGAAGTCAATGATGCTGTTACCACTGTCCACTGTAAAATAATAATCATCACTAGATGATTACATAAAGACAATAATATATTTTGCATACGTTAATTCAATACTAAAATATGGTATTATACTCTGGGGTTCTGCCTCAGGTTCAAAAAATGTTTTTAAAGCCCAAAAAAGTATCATTCGGCTATGGTAAAGGCGAAAAGGCGTCAGAGTTGTAAACCTTTATTCAAAGATTTGCAAATCTTGACAGTTCCTTGTATTTATATCTTTGAATTAGTCAATTATGTTTTAAAAAATCCCGATATTTTTGATAAATTTAGAGCTAAAAATAATTTCAATACCAGGGCTAAATTTGTTTTTAACTATCCCATCCACAAATTAACACTTTTTGAAAAAAGCCCCTTGTATATGGCCCTTAAAGTTTTTAATAATATTCCAAAGGAAATTAAGAATCTAGATTCTAATTTATTGTTATCTAAATTCAAATAACTTCTCATAGAAAAAGCTTATTATAAGGTGACAGACTTTTTTGAAGAGGGATCTGGTATTGCTTGATTGACTTGTTTTATTAGCTTACAGACCTCTGGGCCGCAAACAAGCTTTTGTATTAGAAGGAAATTCTTTTTTAATTAATTAATTTTTAATTAGGTAATTTTTTTTCTCATTGTATCTCATTAACATGCTTAGATTAAGTTTCATTATATGACAAAGCACCTGTTTTTCTATGTCCTTGTGATGTAATGTAAAAATGTATATGTGCTAATAAAGAATTTGAATTTGAATTTGAATTTGAATAATACACACAAACTCATCACATTAGGTTCTAACAAAATAAAAATTGGAAAAAATATGTATATCATAAATTAAAAAATCAAAATGAAGACATGACCTGCACTGAATTGTTTAGGAATGAAAAATAATAAAAAAATTGGAAATTTACAGCAAGAGGTCCTTTTTTGCTTTCAACTCACATTTCATGTATAAATACAATTTCTGGTTTGTCTATACATTATTTACCATCATGAAGTTTTTTCTTATTTTCATACCTTGGACATTACATTATCTATTATCTACAATCGAGCGGTCGAATAGTAGCACTATTCGGCTCAGCTCAAGGTTACGCAAAACTATTCGAGTGGTCGAGCTGAAACAGGTTTCAGAAGCAATAATCCTGCCCAAAAAATGCCTTAAGAAGAAATTTCTGAACTAACAGATATCTAATTTATTAATGCAAAAAAAAAAAAAAAAAAAAAAAAAAAAAAAAAAACAGACAAACACGGCAATTTTGCATAAATTATTGAGCGGTCAGGGAGTGCGCAGGGTCAGGGAGGCGAGTTAGAGCGATACGGGGGTTTAAGACAATAGACAATAGACAATAGACAAATTCTTTATTAACATAACATAGAGAAATGCAATGGCGTCAATTTTACATAGTTTTTTTTTTTCTTCATTAGGCCAGTCCAGGTTCTTCATTCTTCCTCCAGTCCAGGAATTCATCGATGGAGTAAAATGGTCGGTCGATGAGCCAGTTGGTCAGGGCTGTCTTCAATTTCTTCATGTTCAGCATCTTTAGATCTTCTGGTAGGAGGTTGAAGAGTTTTCTCCCCATGTATGATGGTTTCCTCTCGTATAATGCAGTGTGATGTAGAGGGAGGTGAAAGTTTGATGCATGACGGGTGTTGTATGTGTGTATATCATGGCCTCGTTGCAGCTGTTCGATTGTGGCATATAGTATGACTTCTTTTATGTATAGGCCAATGACTGTTAGCACATTTGCAGTTCTGAAGGCATTTCTGCAGCTCTCCCTTGGGCCAAGGCCGACCATAATTCTGATTGCTCTTTTCTGAAGAAGCAGAATTTTATTAAGGTTCCCTGCTGTTGTGCCTCCCCAAACTGCAAGGCCGTATCGCAGGTGGGACTCGAACAATGCATGGTAGGCAGTTTTTGTTGTAGCTTCGTCACTCACAAAGTTTACTCTTTTCAAAACATATAAGCAGGAGTTCAGTTTTTTGGAGAGTGTATCAATGTGATTGTTCCAGGATAGGGCATTGTCGATAGTCATTCCTAGAAATTTTGTCTGGCTTTCCATTGACACGTCTGGCAGCTCTGGGACTTCTTCCTGTCTTCTCCCAAAAGCTAGTTGTTTGGTTTTTTCAGCGTTTACAACTAAGTCATTTTCATGACAGTATTGATACGCCTTATTTAGTGCAATGTAAGAGTTGATGGCCAAGTTGTTTGGTGATGACTCGGCGACTAAAAGTGTCGTATCATCAGCATACATTAGGGGAGTACAGTGCATTCCTAGATATTGTGGCATGTCATTTGTCAGGAGAATGAATAGGACTGGTCCCAATACCGATCCCTGAGGCACACCCCTATTTATGAGTAAAGGGTTGGATCTTACTTCTTGGCGTATGTTTTTTTGTGTGTCTTGAATCTCAACAACCTGGCTTCTTCCTTCTAAATAACTCCTGAACCACGCGTGGGCTTGTCCTTTCACACCAAGTTGTTCAAGTTTGTTGAGGATCAGTTCGTGTCCCAAACAATCAAAAGCTTTGCTGAAGTCCAGCATAATACCAGTAACCAGATGTTTTTCTTCCAAGCTATCAATGATGAATTCCGCAAGTTTGATTATGGCAGATGTTGTGGATCTTCCCTTGATGAAGCCGTGTTGGCTTTCTGTTAACAGGTTGTTATATTCGCAGTGGTCCATTAATCTTTTTAAAACTACTTTCTCGATTACTTTGGAAAAGGTTGAGATTAATGATATTGGTCTGTAGTTTTTTACTTCAGTCTGATTTCCACTTTTTAGCTTGGGGTATACTTTACTTTTTTTAAGTGCGGCTGGAAAGTGGCCTTGAGTAAGGGATAAGTTTGTTATTTTGACTAGAGATGGGATTAAAGCTTTTTTGCAGTGTTTCAGTATCTTTGCTGAAATTTCATCTAATCCTGACGAGGTTTTGGGTTTGAGATTGTCGATGATCTCTTCAATTTCTCGTTCATTAGTGAAAGGTAGCTGTGTTAAATCGTTATCTGAGGTTTGTTGAGGTACAGGTTGTTTTGTGACTTTTGGCTGGTTTTTGAGGGTAATTTCTGCAATACTGGTAAAAAACTGGTTGAAGTGATTAGCAATTGTGTGGGGGTTGGTGACGATCTCATGTCCTATGGCAATTTGCGGTTGTGTTGTTTTTTGTTGATTATTTTTCCTCTCATTGTTTATGACTTGCCATAAGGCCTTGGATTTATTTTCAGCATTTGCTATGTGATCTGCTGATGCTTGGCGTTTTATTGATTTTAGCCTCATGTCATAATCTTTCTTTGCCTTGCTCATATCATTTTTATCTGCTGGCGCTCCAGTGAGTTCATATTTTCGGAGACATTGTAGATAGATTTGTTTCAGTCGATTTGTTTCTCCGTCAGCATAGACCATCGCCTTCCTCCTCCTAGGGCGGACATTTTTCCTAGGGCAAGTTGAGTTCAGATTGATGACAACTGTTGACAGAAAATTATTGTAGGCTGTTTCTGCTAAGTCTGTGTTGTGTACATTTTGCCAGTCTTCATTTTCCAACTGAGCCTTTAGTAGGTTAAGGTTTCTTTGGTTTAATATTCTGCGCATTGAACTTTGTTGTTTAGGTGGATCTGTTGTGTACTTTATTTCACAGACTTGAGCTGTGTGGTCAGAAACTCCAGCATGGATCACATTAGTAGTTATTTCATCCGTGTCCATATTTGTACAGATGAAATCTATTGATGTCTTAGATGTAGGGGTGACTCGTGTTGGAGGAAGTGGTAGTCTAGTGATGTTGTGGCTGCTTAAGGTGTCATTTAGCATATCATTCTCCCTGTTATTTTTCAGACTGTCAACATTTATGTCTCCCATAACCAAAATCGGGTGATTCTCAGCCCTCGTTTCTTCAATTGTTGCTGAGAGTAACGTTAAAGCTTCTTCCAGTTGTCCTGCTGGGGTTCTGTAGACGCCTAAAATGTATAGCTGTCTTTTACCTAATGATACTTTGATCATGCCCATCTCACATGTTAGCTCTTTGTTGTATTCTATGATTAAGGGTTGAGCAGCTGTTGCTAGTTCATCTTTGACAAAAATAGCGACACCTCCCTTTCTATGATCTTCGCGGCAGAAATGTGTTTTTAGGCAGTAGTTAGGCAGTGTGGTGTTTTCCATTTGATCTTTTTTAAGCCCGTGCTCGCTAATTATGACTATGTCTGGGTTTGTTTCTTCTATAAGGTGATTTAGCCGGTTTACTTTTTTACTTATTCCCTCTACATTTTGATGTAAGAAGGAAAGTTTATTTGGCAGTTTTTTTATCCTTTGAGGTTTTGTTTTTCCCTGTTTTTGTTTGGTTAGGATTTTAGTTTTTCCACTTTGGCATTGTCTAAAAAAGTACCCGGAGTTCTTGGTCGGTGTACATCAAGCTTCACTAGAGACTGATGACTCACATTGTCGTCAGGTGAACAGGGCGAGTTCAGAGCTTGGAGTGAAGCCTGGATATCAACAGGCACTATTGAGTCGTCTCTAAGTGTAGGGTAGCCATTCATATACCCTTTGTAAAAATCTATGTGTTTTAGGAAGAAGTCATTGTAACTTTCGTCACTGGCTTTCCGTTTTGCATTTATGGGAGGTCCGCTGTTGAGTATCATTTTCCCTATGTATTTTGTGTTCCTTATAGCTGGAGGAAGGGTAACTGGTGTCTTTGTTTTTCCTTGAGCTTTGGCGACTTGTAAGGAGACACTGTATAAGGTTTTTTGGTGAGGTTTGGTAGAAGTAGAGTCTACACTGATTTCTGTCCAGACATTTTTCAGTTTTTTATCGCAGGTTTGGCTGCTTCCTGCCGTCACTAATTTTCTTCGATCCGTCTTTTCATTTGTCAGAGGAGTTCTCAGTTTTTTTGTACAGGTTTGTCTGTTTCCTGCCGTTGCTGTTTTTCTTTGATTTGTCTTATTATTAGTCGAGGGTGTTTGCAGTTTTTTTGTACAGGTTTGTCTGTTTCCTGCCGTTTCTGGGTTTCTTTGATTCGTCTTGTTATGTGTCAGAGGGGTTTCCAGTTTTTCAATCCAGGTTTGTTTGCTTCCTGTAGTCAGCATTTCCTTTGAGATGGTTGAAGTATTGGTCATAGCTGATTCCAGTTTTTTAGTGCAGGTTTGTCTGTTTCCTGCAGTCAGGACTTCATCTGAGTTGGTCAAATCTTCAGTTATATAGCAGTCATTTTGGTCAATTAGCTGTTTATTGTTGATTATGATGCGAAACTGTGTTGTTAGTGATTTGATTGCTGCTTCCATTTGTTCCTGAGTAGTTTTCAGCTGTGCAATTTCACTTAAGAGTGATAGCGAGTTTAAGATTGGTGGGTGTTGCTGATTAACAGTGGGCTCTATGGTTTGTGTTGAGGCTTCAACAGAGCCGTTGTAAGGTCCGTTTTTTTGTTCTTGGTTTCTTACTTTACTTTTTAAGAGCTTTACCTCTTTTTCTAGAGCTTTGATCTCGTCAATGTGTTCATTAATCACTTGGCAGAGTTTTTTATCATTTTCCTCAAAGATGTTCAGTGATTCTATTTTACATTGTTTTTCCCTACCTAACTGGCCTTGAGTTTCTTCTAGTTGCTGAAGCAAGTTCTCAAGTTTAGTAATATGTTTTTCTTCATTATTCTCTAGTTCCTCTATTTTGATTTCATAACTATCTAATTTAGCATTTAGTCTTATATTCTGTTCCTTTAAAAATTTATTTTCTTCTAGTAGCGCTGAACCTATTTTAGCAGCTACCTCTAGTTTGTCTTTTTCATTTCCTGTGTCTGCAAAAAGATTATTTTCAATCAAACTGTTTTCGAGTTCTTTAATTGATACATTTAGTGGTTCTGCAAAGCTGTTTGATTTTGTATCTATGCTGTGGTTATGCTGAGAGCTAGTTATACTGTTTGTGTAAAATGTTTCAGCTTTTTGAAGGGCGTCATTGATTTTTTTATTCCTGAAGTTATCTGTTTTTAGCTTCCCGTGAGTCTGGATATTTCCAGCATAGAAGCACAAGTCACCCTCTTTTAGGATGGCTGTTTTCTCATCTCCAAAAAAAGTGACATTGTACTTCATAGATTTGCCACTTTCATGGGAAATTAGTTCTTGAATTACTGCTGGCCAATATGGATAACCTTTAATTTTAGCAAAAACCAGATCTCCTTTGTTAAACATAGTAGGGTCGGGGGTAGTCAAGATTGGGTTATATACAATGTTAATGTATATAAGATTTAGGTATATTAAAACACCTATTGGAATGGTCACTTATTCTCCCACACCACTATGTTTTGACGGTGTAAGGTTGAATGTGAGCTGTTAGGCTAGGTCAGGAATTGCTGCTGATGACTAGCCAAGGTGTCATATTGCTTACTGAGTTGGAGATTGTAAGTAGGTCACCATATGTTAGTGAAATAATGCCGTTTCATTTCTTAGTATTTGAGCTTTCTTGTTTGTTTTTTTTTTTCAAGTATTTAAATGATAGCTTTAAAATTGAAGTGGTAGAATATTTGTGGGTTTTGGGAATTTTATATAAATTTTCTATTGAGATTTTTAAAGCTGATGACACTAAGCTACATGTGGAATTTTATGCTGTGGGAAGTCTGATTTTGTGTTTTATAATGGTTGTTTAATAAAGTTTTCCTTTGTTATTATCTTCTATTTTAACTCACACTTGATTGTCCTTTCCGAGTAAGTATGTTTGAGTTTCTTCTTTCACTTCACTAATTGAGGAATCAGTTGAGTTGGCATGTTAAGTAGCACTGCTCACTTCACAAGTGTAAAATTAGAATCTAAACTTGGTCAAAAAGTAGTGTTTTTTGGTTTTGTGGAAACTTTAGGTCTCTTGAGTTCTTCTATGAGTGTTTCAATAGTATTTTGTTGGTTTTTACCACTGAAAGACTTATAAAAAGAAGCACTAATGTTACTAGGTATGTTGGCTGTCGGCCATCTTGGATTGGATGTAAGACACAATAGCAGCAGAGTAATGACCTTGGCTGCTAGAGACATCTGATAGTCTGGTGAAGGGATGTGCTAAAAATATAATCCAAAACAGGTGGGGTTTCCTGTCTAGTTCAGTGCTTGATTATCGCTCTAATTCGTAGTAATGATTAATGACCCATAGTAATTTTGTTTTGTGTTATGCCAAATGCATTTCAAGTAAAGATTGATGAAGTGACATAAGTTTTATTTGACAAAGTTATAAATTTATTAGCTTACCAAGTAATTTATTAATTATCCTAAATTTCCGACAATGGGTTCTCTACAACTTGTCAACTGGAAGAGCAGTTTTGAAGTTTGATGGATAAAAAATAATGAATTTATAATTTACCCAATCGGAAACCCTTAGACCCCTAATTAAAACTTGTTTGTTTAATGTTTTACTTTTTTAATTTTATCATTTTGGCATTTTGGGCAGATAAAGCCCGGTATGATTACCAATAATATATTTTTTGTAGCTGTCTGGGCTCGGCTCAGCTTTTGCTTGAAACTCGAATATTTTATTAACAGCTCAACTCGGCTTGGCTCGACCAGAAAAATCACTATCCGCACACCCCTACTATTTTCACAGAATAATAGTTTTCCCAGATTTTGTCCGATTTCTTTCTGTCATTGAATAATGGGAATGAAGAAACTCAGCAACTTGAAGAACTACTTTAGGACTTTGTCCAAAGTAGATAAATTCCATTAAATGTGATTCTACACCCAGTTGCCATTTGTCATTGGGCAGTTAATTAATCATGCTTTCTAACATCAGGTAGCCGTTAGTAACAAGACCAATTTTTGGATGTTAAAATGTCAAAAATGCCAATGACAGAAATACAAAAATAACAAAAGCACCAAAAATGTGAAAAAATAAAACCCAAACTCACTTGTAAGATCAGATGTGATGGTAGATCTCTCAGAAGAAACGGAGAAACTAACAGTGTCTAGTTTGGCTTCCATCTTGAAGCTCTTTGGCTGTGCGACGGAATAGGAGTGCATACGTCGAGAGTTGAACACTGCAGCGCAAAAGAGATCATGAAAACACCCAACTCATTCTAAAACACTTGTAGAGGCTCACAAATGTTACAATGAATACGATTCTGACAGGCAGATGAATCCTATACTGTGATTAAAGGTATGTATTTTCTAGGGGTGGGCGAGTAGTGGTTTTACGATTCGAGTCGAGTCGAGTCGAGTATTGCATCAACTATTCGGGTATCGAGTCGAGTCGAGTAGTAGTGTGAAAAAGTTTAAAATGAGTTTTTAAAGATAATATTAAATAATAAAAGTAAAGGTATTATTAAATTCATCTTTATGCATGAGAACACTGAAAGATAACATCAATTTAGGGTACGACAATAAGAACTACTTAGGCCTAGATAAAAGTTGATAAAAAAGTAAGTATATTTATTTACAGTTTTCCTCTTACAATGTGTAGTACAAATCAATTTCTGAGAATTAGGCCTAAGTAAAAAATTTCATCAACAACAAAATTAGGGATGGACGGGAATGGATTTTTAGTTCGGGATGGGAATTTTTATTTCCCGTCCAATTTCGGGACGGGATTGCTCCTCTCGACGCTATCAGGAAATATTCGTTTTGACTTTTATCTGAGTGTCATATAAAGAAAAATGATTGTTAAATATCAACTGGTTCTATTTCCAAACTGTTCCACTTGTTTTGGTATAAGTTACATTGAACCTCCTTTAGTTGAAAAGATTTTAAATATCTAATTTTTATATTTGCAGTATACAATAAGATAAGGATACAGTATAAATTTTCTTGTAACCAAAAAAATTAAAATCAAATCCCTAAACAATATACATATAAAAATGTCCATTAAAATTTTATAAAAGTTTTGTTGAATGAAATATTTAACGTTTTGTAAAAAGAATTAACAGAAAAATTATGTACATCAAAATATAGATTAAAACAAATGGAAAAATTGTAAAGAAAACAAAACTGTATTACATAAATAGGCCTAAGGCCTGCTCAGTATAATAAACAAAAAACAAGAAATTGAAATTATAATAAATATTAACACTAAGGAATGAAGTGGTTCAACAATCCAACGCCATTTATAACCCCAAGAAATCTTATTTTTTTCTTATTGATTTAACTGTGACAGGTTCTTACTTAGAGATTATCATAAAAATTGAACTTTGAAAATATACACTATTAGACCTAATTATTTTTATTTCTATGTATTCATTTAGCTATTTTTTGCTATGTTAAAAAGGAGTGTTTGATGAAAAAATGAATAAAAAACAATGAAGGTTTTAAGTTATAAACCTCAAAATCTAATAAATGTATTTGTAATGTTTAATGAGAAAAATATATATTTAATGGGATTTGAAGTTTTTCATTTAAAAATTATATTAAATTATAATAAGATACTTTAAACATTATAAAACAGTAATTCAATTAAAGATTGATTTATTTAACAACACTTTGCCACTTTCCTTTAGGAAAGTCACATGACTTTGGTTGACGTTTTGTTTAATTTGTAAGAATTAGACGAATTAAACGAGCCATCCCTTAGTTTTCTACGACAATTGGTTCAGAAAGTAGCATTTGGTACTAGGAGCCAAAAACACCCCTCTTGAATAAATTACTGCCGGGCGTCGAACAATAGATAAGCTGACAATAGATCGTCTCGGCGGCCTCGAACAATAGATAAGCTAACAATTAGAGGTGTGCGGATAGTGAAATTTGACTTCGGATCGGATTCAGATCGGATAGTCTAGTTTCGGATCGGATTCGGATCGGATAGTAGGGGGTTCGGATCGGATTTTATTCGGATTCGGATACTCGCGCGGACAGAGTGAGGAACTGTTATATTACTCAGAATTAAAATACAAATTAATTAACATTAAAACTTTAGCACTTTATTCCTAGGAATGCATGAAAAATGTTAATTTTATTTTTGTTTAATATAGAAATGTAGGCATATATTGATTTTTTTTGTTAAGTATTTGTTCAAAACTAGAATTATAATTTACATTTTGGACAAATACTTTACAATGATGAATAAAGAATTTTATTGTGTTTTTAATGTGCATGTTTGATGTTGTCCTTGAGTTATTACGTTAAGTATGATACCATTTCATATTTGTATGATTTTGTGTATTATAGGCCTATTACAATATATAGCCTATATAATATAGTTTAATATATTCTACCAACTACAGTAGGTCTCATCCAAAATAAATTCACTACAAGGCTATCGGTATCAAACCAAGTTTCAACTTAAGGTAGGCCTATTGTTTAGCTCTAAAGTCGGTCAATCAATAGGCTACATTTGTAACTATTTGTTTATGGTGAGAAAATCTTTTTCGATATTTATTTACAAATTTGCTTATAACCTAGATTAAATTTTCTCTCTCAGAATTAGGTAATTTTCAGGCTCATTTTTTGTTTGAATACATTGATAGTAATATTTTGAGTAATAACTTAGAGTTATGACCAAATAAGGCCTATTTCATTCATTAGGCCTAGGCTATATGCAAGTTTTGATATCTTTGAGTCACTGTGATGACATTACTGTTTAACAGTAAGTTTAGCCTAGGCCTACACCTTCATGTAGGCTACAGTCTTGTTTGATGTTTAAAAGTAGATTGCTAAGCTTACTTAGGTTCAATAATGCAGTAACATGTAATACTTTTAACAATTTATGTTTTAAACTTACATCCCAATTTGTTTTAGGCCTATTACAATGAGCTTAGTTAAAATAAAAACTTTCCTATCTCAGAGAATTTATGAAGTGGAAGCAAGTCACAAGTCTCAATTTCAGTAATAATAAAACTACATTATTTTATTTTTCTACAAAGAACATTTTATTATGTCTTAGTTACCCTACCCTTAGGCCTACCTTTAGAACCAGCTTGCACAATAGGCATTCCGCCTGTTCTTGGTTTTTCTCAAAAGATTTCCAAATCAAACTCTTTTTCCTTCTTGGCTCCATAACTGAGTAGTTAACAACTAGCCTATCCGATTCTAGAAAATTAAGTTGATCACATCAAAAGTTCGTAACTTCAATTCAAATTTTATCTCGTACGCTGTCGGCTGTAGCAGTATTCCCAGACTTCAAAACATCTTACCACACGATAATAAATTATTGCACGCCACAAAAATGTCGTGTCTATCAATGTATAGTGATTGATGTCGGGAATTATTTGATTTTTTAATATTTTAGGCACGCAAAATCAATCATTTTCCAAAACTATCATTAATTATCTAGAAAAATTACGACAAATCTTTGGGAGGAAAATCAGTGTGACGTCGGAGAATGAGTACAATAACAAATTATTATCGTGTACTTGGAAACACTGTCGTCTACTGCGCAGGACAACAGACTCAAATAACCACAAACTAAATTCGTGACACTCGCTCAATTCTGGTGCTCCCCAATTCCAAATCGGTGGCTGTGGAGTGCTAGCTAGGGTTCACTAGCGCGCGTTGTGGTTGGAATCGGAACCTAACTCTACAGCCAATCACGACCACTGTTAGAATGAGTTGTTTACTCCATCCGCTTGGGTCGCTAATTATCAGATTTGTTTTGACAACCATTGCCTTGAGTGCGCTATATCTTGGGGACACCCTAATGCCTGGAGTGTCAATACTAGTGTGACTGACTGTCTTCAATTTTCAAGTTTTCGTGAGAGATGATAAAAATTTATTCACTGAGTCGTGTTTTAATCCAACATTGTATTCATACCTAGAACGAACGCGATCGTCAGTATGATTCCAAATGTAGTTTTTGGGGGGTTTAAAGGTTTTTATGCTCATATACACTATCTATCCGAAAAAATCGGATATTTTTCGGATCCTATCCGACGCCTGTTGTACATTCGGATAGGATCGGATATCCGAATCCGATCCGAATCCGATCCGGTTTTCCGGATATCCGCACACCTCTACTAACAATAGATCGTCTCGGCGGCCGGCCGTTTTTTTGTGCTCGTTAGCAAGATCGCCGGCCGCCAGACGTAAACAACTATTGTCACGGCTGCGGGCGCGCGCCGCCGGGAGTGACGACGACAACTACTCGACTCGATTCTCGAGTATTTGCAACTACTCGACTCGAGTTCGAGTAGGACTAATTACCCGAGCCACTACTCGAAACTCGAGTACTCGCCCACCCCTAGTATTTTCCACCATCCCGAAATTTATCGGGTCGATTTTGCGGCAACCATGAAAGTCCATACCAAAACCAGTCTATCCGCAAAAATCATCGAAGCGTTATTAATGTCACAATGAAAGTCCGCACCAGGGTGGTTTTGCAGTGGCCTCAGGTAGTCTCCCCTCCACAGTCTTACCCCTCTTCTCTTGTCATTTCTCCCCAGCTAACTCTCTCACCACTTCGCTTGATTCAGTGCAGAGTTCAACTCCACCGATGATTTGACAATCCCCTGTGGATTAATGTTGACGCTTCGAAGGGCTGTATTTAGCTGCGTCGATGGTCAGTCGGTTTCTCTGTTCCCCATTATTAAATCACACACATAAGGTCACTCGTTCTTTAAGACAGAGTCAAATACAGATAACATACTGAGACAGTAATGAGTCACTTACAAATAAATACCTTGTAATCATTTTAAGTTATTTTTTAGGTAATATATGAAATAATGTAAATACTTGAACGCGGTATGTTAGATATGTACTTAAAATGTAAAAAATATAGTCCTAAGTTCCTTCCATTATTGTCTAGCATCTGGAAATATATAAAGTAACAGATAAGAACACCTAGGCCTACAGCCGTGTATAAAAAGAAACAATGAAACTAATCAATAGTAGAGCATATTAATTTCAACAAACCAATGATATAATTTTATCATAATGAATTTTGGCTTTTATAAATAGGAATCTATTAAATAAATTTGTCAAATATATAATAAGGGTTGTTATATATTTATTCATATCATCGGTTAAGATATTTTGTAGAGAAAGTTATACTAACAAATAACACGAAAATCACAAGTATGGAAAATAAAAAATGTATATAAGAACATAAAGTTAATGATGATTTCTAAATCAAGTTGTAGATAGGCAATACATGGTGTCTCTGAACTCTCTATCGACCTTTCAGGTATTATTCCTAGACCAAAGACAAGTAAAAATATCATATTTAAAATTTCCAAAAGTCCATAGTTACCCGTACAGCCGCCATATTGTATTTTTTAAGAATAATTTTTAATTTAAGATCAGCTTGACGTAGTTAAATGAAACGTGGTATACAGCTTTTTGCAGTGAATACCTAGATGAAAAAATAATAAATTTTTAATCACTGATATTTTCAAAATGGCGGGTGTTTAAAATCTTTAACCTTAAATTGCATACAAACTACATAAAGTCAAAAAGTTTATGTTCTTAAGTGTTTTTTGGAAAATTTAATTTAAAATTCAAAGATGTAAAAATTATGAAAATTGGTTCATAAATAAGAGCAGCTTTGGTAAGACATCATCCATTGTTGAGCTGGCGCTGCGAATGCGCTTTTCGCGCGGCAACCCGCTCAGATGCGTAATTATTTGTATAAATCGCTCTATCTCGCTTATTTATGAACCGATTTTCATAATTGTTACATTGTTGGATTTTATATTAAATTTTTCAAAAACATAGAAGTATATAAACTTTGCTACCTTATGTAGTTTTCATGCAATTTAAGGTTAAAGATTTTAAACAGCCACCATTTTGAAAATATGAAAGAAAAAAAGTTTATTATTTTTTTCCAGCTAGGTCTTTACTTAAATAAGCTGTATACCAAATTTAAAATTATCACGTCAAGCTGTTCATAAATTAAAAATTATTCTTTAAAAAATACAATGTGGAGTTTTGGAAATTTTAAGTATGATATTTTGGCTTGTCTTTGGTCCAGGAATAATACCTGAAAAAGTCGGTAGAGTGTTCAGAGACACCCTGTATATTCTAGGCTAATATCATAGACTATGTACACTAACGTGAATAGACCTCTCATCCAATGCATTTAGTTTGAGGCACAAATTTGTAAGTTTGGTGTACGCGGCGCCAGAGTCGCTGCCATCGATGTTGTTATTATACAGCTGAATTTACAGTGCTGCAAAAACACTTAAAACAATAAACCTAACTTTCAGTTATTAAATGAAATCCTTAGTTGAGAAGAGTGGTAATACTGATTTATCTACCATATGTTATGTGTACTTCCATGTACGCCGCACGAGATCGCACCACAGTCATAGGTTTCACGTACGTCTATGCTATGAGAAGTCTCCTCAGGTTAAGTGTCAATAGTCAATGCTAATATAGTCCACACAGCTTGCCTTTATAATTATGCAAATAAGTCCTGTCCGTGAGTTGCTAATATAATTAGGGGTTTCAAGTTAACACAGGGGGTAAGGTTCAGATGATATATAAAGTAACATATAAGAAGACACCTTATATGACACCTCATAAACCTTATTACATTATTACGATGAATTTTTCAAAGAGCGTGAGGGGAGGTAAAAGTGTAAGGAGGAACCGGGGTGGCGGGTGCGGGCTTTCATGGTGTCATGGCAGTCGCTCCCGGGACTGGTGCGGTCTTTCATTGTTTTGTTTTTTTATAGCAAGTAAGAACTGGTGCGGACTTCCTTGGTCCCGGATTTTCCATGAAGTTTGCATTTAGAATGAGAAGTCCAAACAGTAATACATCTGTACATATTTGATGTTATGATAAACATTAAAAAAACCAAGGCTATTTGAAGTTCAGCAATCACAGCTGTAATACACGTAAAAAAATAATGCTTTATTGGAATCTCATTGTTTAAGCACAAATTCTAACAGCCACATTGTAATGTCTGCTAAAATATACAAAATTTTATATTCTATATGATAATGAAAATGACAGGAAGAATTTTTTTAATTTTGAGAAATATTAAATTTTAGAGAAATATGAAAATAAATATGTATATTTTATTACAAATATTTTATATTCTACATTTTAGACATTTTCCTTTTGAGCCTAGGCTACTTGATTATGCAGCCGCACTATAATTAAGACATTGTCATCGATCAAATGTATTCTTATGACAATAAAGATTCATTCATTTATTATTATTATTTATTTATTTGAGAGAGTTTTGGTCCAAAAATAAGTTTAAAAGCAACCCAACCCCAGGAAAAATGTTTTTTTCTTTAAAACTAACTTTATAAATTGTAGTTTTTTATCATTGGTCGTATGGGTCTCCATTAAGGCAACAAAATAACAAAGAAAGGTAAACAAAAACGAAAGAATGCTACTTGGTACTTGGTAAAAGAATGGATTGATTTTTAAACAGCGGCCACCGGTGAAAATGTTTAGTTGACGTAAACTTCAAAGCCTGATTACTATGATACTACAAAAGTACATTTAAAACAGCGAGCAAGGCTCTGTTAGCCTAATACTAACTGTAATAAATCATCCTACCTGGGTAGCTTGTTTGACAACACTATTTAAAAGTTATGGATTATTTATAATAGAAATTATCTAGAAACCAATAAATAGAAACCTAGACAATTTGTAATAGCTTGTATGGTTTTGTTGTTAGGTAATTGCTATTTATCTACTTTTCATGAGATTTTAAATACCCTGGACAGCTAAACTTTGAATCAAACCAAAACTTAATTTGATGTGCATATCAAAATGTGCTTGTATTTAAGATTTTCTTCTGACTCTGCGTGGGCTGTCTCCCAAAAGAGTAAGAAAATCATTGAATGTGTGTTAAAATAGTATTTTATGTCCTGTAGGCCTAACTAAATTCCGATTCCGTTGGTCTATTTTTATTAACAAAAAATATTAATGGTGATTTCAGACTTTTTGAATACTTGGTTTAAAACAACGCTTTATACCAAATTGTTGTGGCCTATATTACATTGTTTTTACCAAGAGATGGGCGCATGGTCAAAAACAGTTTTAAGCAGTCCATGAGGGGGCAATAGCATTTTAAAATTTAAGCGTCTTCTGAAAATTAAAATACAACATCAGACAATTTTTCATTACAGCAACTATGCAAGATCATAGACAGACGGCATCTAAGGCCTGTTACTCATCGAAGTGGCACATCTGCTACCCGGAGGCAAAAGCGTTGAGCGCAGAAGCATCACTTGGTAGAGGCCTCGGTTTACAATGGCCCGAGCATGCTAGAAGCTTTTGCCTCCGTGTAGAAGATGCGCCACTTCGATGTGCAACAGGCCTAACTGTCGGGTGATTGATGTGAGGGCAATACATAAAGCTTTCTCTTAACAAAAACCGGCATAATACGTCAGTTTTGTTGACGGACCTTGGTAGAGGAGGTGGTTGATGTCTCGCATCGCCTCCTGGGTGGTCTTCCTCCTCTGCGGGTCCAGGGTCCAGCACTGCAGCATCAGCTTGTAGAGGTCACTGGAGCAGCCGCGCGGCTGCGGCAGGTGCTTCCCACTCAGGTAGAACTGGGGACACAAGACATGTGGTACCGCCAGAGAATCTATGTAGGCATTTGACTTACATTGTCATTAAAAAGTCCGTCACTATGTGCATTTCTAGCTGAGAGAGTTAAAATCAGAGTGGTCAAGTCAGTTGTTATGGTAAATGGACTTGGGGTATGAATATGGTAAATTGTGTAATTAAGGCTAAATGCTATTTGTAAATTTATGAATTTGTATATACTTTGAGCAGTTTTGTAGTATATATTGTGCAGGAATGTTAAACTGTATAAATAATGCACAGTTTAACGAGTGCATTATTTATAATGCTTTTCAACGAGTTTTTTTTCATAACTTAAAACAGTAGAAATAGGGAAACCCATCATAAATTAAATAGTGTTTAGAGTTTACCGTATTCATTTACAGTATGTGAAAAAAACTCTTTATTATTATTAGTTGTAAAATAAAAGTAACTACTCGAACTGTGAGAAAAGGTATGGGTCGAAACTTAAATGTAATAAGACACAAATTGTTTAGATCAATGGCGCTTCAGGGTGTCTACTGAAATCTGATTTTAGAATTCCAGTATATTTCCAGTATATCCAGTACAATTTAAAAAAAATTCCAGTATCACTCAGGAACTATTAGTCCAAAAATAGAGTAGCAATGATAACATATGGGAAAGCCCTCACTCACTCACTAACCCACTCATTCATCACTACAGTAGAAGCCCTCAAATCCGGCCACCTCGGAACCGGACCACCAACCGGATTTCAAAATAGCCGGATTAACCGGCGGTTTATTAAACGGGTTAAACAGAGACCTTAATTATATGTGTGTTCCAACAATAAACTATTAGGGTGTATTTAACAATGAAGGGTCTCATACTTGTCCAATCAATAGTATATCGACTTTGTAACAATCATGATTTGCTCGCTCAGACGTTGTAGGCCTAGCGCCGAAATGACGATCGGACAACGGACAAGCGATGAAACTGCGTTTAATGGACACTGGTGTTCTGTCAACGAAGGCACTATGTATAAATGGGACCGTGATAGCGACTAAATCCGTCTAGTTACCTAACTTCCTTGTTACATCGGGCCGTATATAAATAGAACACGAACAAAATGTTTTAGAAGACATCAGACCACAAAGAGTCTGAAAATCGGCAATTGAACCGATATATTTCAGTGATATAACATGGAACAAGTTGACTCTTGTCTATTTTGGCCGTGGGAAATGCCCGCAGCTGAACATTTTATTTCCGGAAGACTGCAGCCGGATTATCCGGCGGCCGAACCATCCGAGGCCGGACTCCTGTAATTCTCCAACTTCCCAACTAGATAGAGTGCTAAAATTTAGTATAATAATTCTTTAGGCTTAAACTAGGAAGGTCTGAATATTTTCATATTAACATCCACAAATATCCTCAAAGTTACCATGTTATTCTTATTGAAGCAACATTTTTGTATTCTAACTTGTGGTTACTTAAAAGATCATTAATTTTATAAACAGCTGTTCTCATTTAAATTATTGAGGGAAGAAAACTGGACGATATTATAAACTTGCGGCGAGTGAGCGTAACGAACAAGCTAAACCTGAAGGGGAGGGAGAGCAGCGAATGAAATCCTGACGGCGAGCGAGCGTAGCGAACGAGCTCACCTAAGGGAAAAATACTTCTCAAGTAGGCATTGCGAAGCATGCTGAGTAAGCTATTATACATACGAACAAATTTAATATAGGTTTTTGTAAAAAGATAAAACACTTTGACTATGATGAATAAGTCCAACATAAACATTTGTTTAGGCCTAATATTTTTTAAATTATTTTTTATGAGAGCCTCTTCACTCCACCTAAGAATTCTGTTCCCCACACTTTATTTTGCATTTATTTAATACAAATAATAATAATACATATCACTACAAAAATAATGAAATAGTTAGGCTTTATACTTAAAAGTAAAAAAACATAAATATAATTTAAGAAATAAATTTAAATTTTGAGAACAAAATCAAACATTTTTTAACCATCTTTACACAAATGTTTAACTAATTCATTAACTATTTGAACGGAACTACAAGTTTTCTGATTTTGGCTTGCAAACATAACCTACTTTAACAGTAAGAATTACTTCTCAAACATTTTTACAGTGATATGTACGGATGAAATGACAAAATCTATTCTATGCATAAAAAAAGTTTTACGGATTGCAATAAAACTAAAAAATTTTAGTATCTATTTTGAAATTCAAGTATAATTCCAGTATTTCAAGTATTTAGAGTATCAGTAGACACCCTGCACTTTTTTGTGACTGAACAAATTGTGTATATATCTACGAAAGTTGCATTTCTTTTTATTTTTAATGACAAGACTGGAATAATCAGTCTTGTAGCATTTTACCGGTTTTAATCGGTGGATGTTAATAGACTGAAATAGTCGTATAGACTGTTTCAGTTGGTACGTTTAAAGAGACCGGAACAGCCAGAGTGGACTGTTTTCAATCAGTTGTTCTTTCAACTGAAAAAACCGATTGGGAAAAAAAAAACTATTGATCAATCAATTGTCAGATTCATTCAGTTGTCCCCATCACTAATTTTCAGGAACAGCGAGACGTACTTTGTTCACAAATAGAACGACATAATTCAGACTTATACCACTCGAACCTCATCCACAGAATATCATTGGCTCTAAGTTTTAAACCCCTTCAGTAATACGTCACCTATTTTTAAAAACTCATTTATTACAAAAATTACAAGTAACAAAATTGATTTATTATTCATTAGCACATTCACACCTGTCATATGGAATTATGTTTTGGGATCCAAGCACTGAAGCAGGAAAGGAATTTTTCAGGAAGTTTTTAAACAACAAAAAAGAGCCTTGAGGATGATGTGCCAAATCCCAAGAAGAAATTCATGTAAACCTCTTTTCAAAATTCTCAACATTCTTACTCTTCCATCAATTTTTATCTTGGAAATTTCATCTTACGTCCATAAAAATATTTGGCAATTTGAACAACGAAAAATTGGACATTCACACAACACAAGATTCAATAATTTACTAGATATACCAAGATTCAATTCATCGTTTGGACAAAAAGGAGTTGATTATTTGGGAGTAAAAATTTATAATAAAATACCTGAAAGCATAAGAAAAATTAAAAACTTAAAGAAATTTAAAATCAAATTAAAAGAAGAATTATTGGAGAAATGCATTTATAAAATAGAAGAATTTTAAAGATCACAAAAAAAAAAGAACAAAACTAGTTTTTTTTTAAATTTATATAACTAGTCTTATAACCATAGTCTTATAGACATAGTCTTAACCATATATTATTAGGGCAATTAAGATTTTTTGTAATAAATAAATAAATCTTGAAACCAGTCATAAGTACTTGAAGTGCATGTACTTTATGTTTTATGACAATTGTATGAAAAAATTTTAGTAACTTGTTCCGGATCGTTTTAGCAAACACTTTTACCGACAAAATTAATTTTGCATGACTTAGAGCACTCTGGTTCTATCCCCCTAAGCTCATTTGATAAATAGTTTGAAAAACATAAAACAAAACACCTAAAGACTTACAAAATAAAAATGCAGTTTTAAATATCTATGTTGGAAACTGTACAGGTCCGATTCTGTGTCACTGTTACCTTTCTTAGGTCCGGTTCTGGGACGGAAGGTGGCTGCCCCATGGAGAATATCTCCCACAACGTGGTGCCGAATGCCCAGACGTCGGACGCAGTCGTCTTGTGCGTGTTGTCCTTCAGATGGTAGCATTCAGGGGCCAGCCAGTGGATACTGTAAAAAAAAATAAATAAAGTATGATCATCCCAACTTCAATGCAGAATTATATGGTTGAGAAATGGTGTTGTATATTTCCTTTTATTGGTAATCCAATAAAACCAGCTTTGTGACTTACTCTTAGTAGCTTTGTGTGGTACCAGCTTTGTGACTTTACTCAACCCAACAACACAACACAGTACAATTTCAATTTCAGTTTTGAATGGCATTTTTTCTAGTAGGTGAGGTGAATACTATTTATCTCCTTCCTATTCATGGGCATCACTCACCTTTTTGGTTTTGTAGTGTGAGACGATAAGTCCAATAATCCGTTGGGAATCCAACTTTGTTAATTAACGTACAAAACCACATACAGACACACACACACACATATACTGTCTCTCCGCACTCCCAATATTTCGCGGAACAAAACAACGTCTTGGTTTCACCAAACTGTCTTCTGGGGGAGAATTCCCTAGTTCGCCGGTTGCGTATTCGGTCGGAGCGCATGACCACGACTCAATTTCAATCTCAACTTGAAATATGACCCATCCTTCATATTTCAGTAACTAATAAATTAGTGATCCACGATTTTATTTGATAAGAATTCATGTTAAACACATAGGCGTGCGCAGAGCTTTTCATTAGGTAGTGTCAAACAAAATTTGGCATTACTGAAAGGTCATGATGTACAGGCCTACCACTGTTTAAAGAATTAATTGAAAAAAAACATGAAGATTTTTTCAATCCTTCTAGTTTGAAAGCATGGATTTCACTCTTTGTAGGATTGTAGCTACCCAAGTATAAATTTTTCAATTTACCTTGTAGTTTTCATCGTTACCAATGAACCCTCTATGATGCCCACAGTGAAAATATGAAATAACTGTACACAAACTGCACAAAATGTCTTAAAAAGTCGCATTCTAAACCGCAATGCTGGACTTCAGTTTTCAGATGTATATAACTTGTATTAAACTCTACTATAACAATAAACTTGATTAGTGTAAGCTGATGATGATGAAAGACAGAATTTTATTTCCCGCCAGTATCACAGGAAAAATTCCATCTGTTCTTAATTCTCCTATTTTTCTTCGAATAATCTGGCGTTATTTAATTTTTCCCCCTAGCGCTGATGATAGTGATAATTCAAATGGCCAATTTAAGTGCTTCTTTTTACATCCAAAATGTTAAAACAAGCATATTTTTTATTAAAAATCAAAAGAACTAAAATAGGTAACCTGTACCTTCATCAAAACAGTTCATGGGTGTTTTCTTATCACGACTAGTTTTGCTGCAACAGCAGCATCCTCAGGTGGTAACCATCTGATGTTGCAGCGAAAGGGAGGACCGGACTTTTACTCACTCGTTGTCCGTGTAGCTGCGAGACAGCCCCGGGTCGGAGAGCCGCACCACAAAGGAGGTGTCAGTGTGGGCGGCCACCAGTAGCTTGTGGCAGCGGACGGTGCCATGGACCACACCCGCCTCCTCCTGCCACACAACACAATACACAAGTGATAATAATATTTATGTTATACGACAAAATAATATGTTTTAGAATCCTGCTATTACTGGATAAGTAAGATTTTTTTCATATTTATAGGTTCATATTTAAAGGGTACAGGGGAAAAACGATCATAGTCACAAAAACGGTTTTTGGAGAAAAATGAAAAATAAAGTTTACTAGTAAATATTTTAATTATGTTTTTGCTTTTAAATATCCAATAGTTTCCCTTCAATCCCCTTATATGTTTTAAACCAGAATTCAAAGGTAAAACTAAATTAAACACATAAAGAGAACAAAAAGAATATATAATATAATAAAACTACACTTATTTTTACAGAATAAAGATCAAAGTCCAAGTCAACTAAACGATCAAAGTCCATTTGGCCCTAACAGTAGTTTAAAATAATATTTTAAACTACTGTATATTATTATTAAATAATATATTTATTAAATATTAATAATATTTATAAGGCTTCTGTTCAAACACGTTCTGTTCATCTTCACTTCCACTACTAATAATTCTATCGGATCATCACTATCAAAATCCATCACAACAATAAGTCTTAAAACAGTAAAGTTATGCGAACTGCAACATAACCTCAAATCTAAAGCTCCATAAACTGAATGAAACTAACTAAACAATATGAAATCAGCTGTTGCTGTGGCAATCACAGCTGGACTCTGATCGCTCTTCAAGTTGATGGAGAGGACTCTGATTGTTTTTCCCCAGCATGTATTATTTTCTATATTTTATAATTCGGACTATGATCGATGTTCCCTGTTTTCGTTAGTGCTATGTTATAGACCACTTCAAAAGCTTTCTGTAGGATTAATATCTCAAAATTCGATTTTTTTTGGGACTTTGATTGTTTTTCCCCTGTACCCTTCATTTATTATGTATGTTTCAAAAATATTTCTGCAAAAGATCACTAATGGCTTGTTTGTTGTATTATTATCTACCAATAAACCAATATATTCTTATGTAATTATTTTACTTGAAGCTAGTTATTTAGCTTTATGTCTTTTCGTCTTGAATGGGTCAGAAAAAAGGGCAATGACAAAAAAGACTGAAAAACAGACAGTGTTTGAGGATAGGTGAGAATAAATAGGAATGTGTTGCAGGTAGTAACAGTATGAGTGGGTGGCATAATCGGTAGCGCATCGTACATCGGGACCATGGCAGCGGGAACTAATCCGCATTCTGCCTGGTAGATTTTAACAGTATTCATCTGTACTACAGTGAAAACTCGATACATCGCATCCTAAGGGGAACGGGGAAATTTCAAATTAACGAGTGCTTCAAATAATTAAGGTTTGATTTATCAAGGTCAATCCTCCCGAAAAATCGAATAATAGAGGTTCAATTCAGTACAGACAATAAACCTTAAGAGAATTGATTGCTTTCTAAAATACGGTGTTTTGTGCATTGTACAGTATTGCAATAAATATAATAATGCAATTATAAAATTTAATACTTTAAAATGGAAGAAGTACTGCAGTCAGTTTAAATTTCAAACTGGTTCTTTGTTGAACCTACTTAACTGCTCAGAGTAAAGTAATAAATTTTTTCCCGTTTTGAAGGTAATAAAAATTGGAAGATTTATTACGCTTACATTACTATACAAATTTTACTTCGTTTTCAAAGTATTTATCAAAATATATCTGATTGTTGGGCAATCTTTATCTTTAATCCTTAATTACTCGTAAACCTTCCATTTTACTCAAATATTGTTAATAACACAAAAGATAGATAATTTTATAAGCTTCAAAATCAAAATCAAAATCAAAATCAAATCGTTTATTTGCCATATCACAATAGCATTGGCATTGGCATTGGCATAGCATTGGCATAGCATTGGCAATTGTCAAAATTAGCCTAAAAAAGGCTGCGGTCAAATGAATGAGGCTATAAAAGAGAAATTACACAGTATAGGCCCAAATTACCTATAAATCTAACTAAATCTACATCTATAAATCTACATCTTAATAAATATAACAATAGTAACAACAACAAAATTCAATGTTATTTAACAGACAAATAAAGTTCTGAGAAGTTAAACAGTTAACAAACATTGTATGGCCTATTTATAAATACAATTGCATAAAGGAAGTGACAGGACAAATACAAGTGAAACTATCCACATAAAGTGATTGACTGTTCCGACATAAATTCATTGATCGTGTAAAAAGGATTCTGAATCAGCCAATTATAAAACTTGGTTAAAAACAGTTTATGGTTATCTGAAAAGTGCAACCCATAGTGACCCACTTCACAGGACTAGCTATGGGATCCCCACTATCCGGTATAATGTCTGAAATATTTTTGAACCATGTGGAAAACTAAAAAATTCTATGCCCAGAAAGAAACAAGCAGGCAACCAAGATAAGAGAATACCATATTATTTTGCTGATGATATTTTTTGCCTATTCCATCTTATCTTATACTCTAAAACAAGCTCCGTTTGTCCGGGCAAAGTTTTTTTTTGCTCCAAGGATTTTTGATTTTTTGATTGAATATGGGGGTTTTGGCCACCAGAAATCGATTGGAGCTGGTCCCATAGCTGGGAAAAATCTGGTTTTCGCGCTAGAGCACTTCAAAGTTTCCATGTTATCTTTATGGAGATTTTATTAATTGAACAAAAATCAGCTGATAACTGTAGATATAAACCAATGTGTTACATCTTTAACCTGTTGCTTAGGAAAATTATACCAAGGTGCAGCACCCGTCGGCTTGGCGAGTGAGCGAGGCGAACGAGCTCGTCTTTAAAATGGAAGAGGGCGAACGAGCTTTGTTTGAGAACGAAAGTAATAATTTTACCGAGCTTAAGCTCGGTCCCCCTGGTACTGGTAACAAAAGACAACTTGAAATCCTATTTAAGTTCATGAATGACATCCACCCCAAGTTAAAATTCACTTTAGAAGTTGAAACAGATAAATCTCTGAACTACCTTGATTTAACAATCACTAGAACAACGCACAATTTCAGTTACAACATATACGGAAAATCTACCGCTACAGACCACGTCATCCATGCCACCTCTAATCACCCGATTCAACATAAACATGCAGCATTCCATAGCATGGTCTACCGGCTCTTGAACACTCCCCTCTCCCATGACAACTATAACAATGAACTAAATCTAATCAAACAAATTGCAATCAATAACGGATACCACACATCACTCGTCAGTAAAATAATTCTTAAAAAAAAAAAAAAAAAAAACGCCACTAAACAAAGCCCCGAAAATAAAAAAGAACTTTGTGACCACAACATATCATGGAAAAATCAGTAATATATTACTCAAAATCCTCGAAGGACAAGGCTTCAAAGTAGCATATAAGTCAACAAACAACATTGGCAGCTTCCTAAATAAAAAACCACCAACTCTCTCAGATGAACTTGAAGGCACAGGCGTTTACAAATATGTTGTAGCTCCTGCCCTAAATTTTATATAGGGCAAACTGGAAGAAGCTTCCGCCAACGATTCAAAGAGCATCTCCCAAGGAAAACCATATCAAACCAAACCGCTTTCTCCGAACACCTAATTTCTGAAAATCATTCATATAAATTAATAGACAACAATCTTGAAATCTCCACATAGCCCAAAAAAGCAACAAACTGAATACTATAGAACATTTTTATATATATGAAGATGAAGCCACAAAAACAAGCCCAGCTCACATCCTCAATGAACAAAAGAATTTTGCTGCTAACATAATGTTTGATTCACTAATTGAAATTAATAATAAAAAACATTCAACATCATCAAGATAACAGCCACCTCAAGTCATAACCATAATCCTAGCACATGTGCTAGCCTTATCATTCAGCAAGTTTGAGGTTAGGTTGTAACAGGCTAAACCATGGTGATGCCAATCAGTGTTAGTGTCATGTGTCAAGTTTTATTTGTGTTTTATGTATTACATGTAAACTTTTTAACCTGTAAATATCTTCAAGTTAAACTGACAAAGTCTGCTTAAGAGAGACGACAAAACCAAAATGTAGCTTAAGCATGAAGTAGAAAGGACTGATGATAGTGTTTTATATACCAAGAAAAGGTTGTTATTTTCAGCCCAGCTTGAAAGACGAGTGCCGTTGTCATCATCGGACGAGTATCCCCACTGGGTATGATGACTGTTGAAGTCACCTACATATACCAAAGGATGTTCAAAAGTTGGGAGAACTGTGTCTGACCACTGGGTGTTTGGTGGTTTGTAGACATTTACAATAGTAGTCGCAGACACCTTAACAGCAACAACAAATGTGGGAGATTGATACGTCGTCTATGTCGTGTCTAACGTACGTCGCCACTCCGTAGACCCTGTGACCTATTTATTCCACAAGCCTATATCCTGGCATGTTGCCCCTCACACTGTTTTCTAAGTCTTCTGCATGTGTTTCTTGCAGTGCGAGGACATCGACCTCATTTTCCAGCAGCACCTTGCTGAGGCAGTGACTTTTAGATTTGCTCAGACCCTCTACGTTAAAATGACAAACATTTAAAACACAGCCTAAATTTCTAAATTGGCCCTGGAAAGGGCCGTTTGGATTTTGTCTGGCAGCTGGCATAGCTGAGAGATCACTGTGTGTGACAGTTCAGCTGCCATAGTTGTTGTTCGTTTAGCACTACCCGGGTAGTACGTGCAACTTTAATGGGATGCTGCGGACGCGAACAACATCACCCCCCTGTTAAATTGCTAAAAATGACACACTTAAGAGGGAGGGCAAATTACTGTGTAGTAAACGGGTACTCCTAGGTGATAGGGGTAATACAGTAGATGGCTGATGGATGGGAAAGTGGCTGATCACAGTAGCTGTCCGGCTGTCCGCCCGCCGCGGCCGGCTACTACACATCCCCCAGCCCTTGTGGCAACGACGCGACAGGGCGGGTTCTGGATCAGACTGTACCCTATTTGTCGAGGCTGCTCTCCCACAAAATTCCTGCATCGTCCCCCTAATTTCACAACAGACAAAACTGCCTTATTTCTATTTTTGGAATGGTGTATAAAATTATTATTTGCTAACATTTTAGCCTTCCTACACACAGATTGAACATTTTTGATAGTTCTTGAAGTAGAACAGAAAAGCTTGATAATGATCAAGCTTTTCAGAGATTTTCAGTGCTATTTTAACTCTCTTTTACTTGATGTCCTAATACCTAACGTGACCCAATTTTTTGAAGTTTTTTATTCCTGTTCAAACATATTTTGTGAGGAAAGTTTAATTTAAAAGCTAACTTAAATTTTGCTAAAATGTATTAAAATTCATTTGAGCATCATTTTCCTTATCTAAATTCCAAGGAATTTGTTTAAGTTCTGACAAAAATTTGTTGGTATTGTGATCAGAGAATATTGTGTTTTCCAACCACTAGTAGGCCTAATATTTCTAAATTGGCCCTAGAAAGGGCCGTTTGGATTTTTTCTGGCAGCTGGCATAGCTGAGAGATCACTGTGTGTGACAGTTCAGCTGCCAAAGTTGTTGTTTGTTTAGCACCACCCGGGGAGTACAGTCAACTTTAATGGAATGCTGCGGACGCGAACAACATCACCCCCCACTGCTCTTTTATGTGTATACTGCCGACATTCCTGTAACTCGGTCCTTGAAGTTTATATATGCAGACGATATTGCATTGGCATATCAACACCAGCATTTCCGACAAGCAGAGGAAACACTAACAAATGACCTCACGACCCTCGGTGAATACTTTGAAGCCTGGAAGCTAAATCCAAACCCAACAAAAACTGAGGTTGCTTGCTTCCACTTGAATAATAGACTGGCCAACCAAAAACTTAAAATCGTATTCAATGGTGTTGAGCTGAATCATAATGACCACCCACAGTATCTGGGAGTGACTTTAGATCGGTCTCTCACGTTTAAAAGCCACTTACAAAAAACTGCAGCTAAGATGAGAACCAGGACTAACATAGTCCATCACCTTGCTGGCTCCACATGGGGAGCTAACGCACAAGTTCTGCGAACCACTGCTCTGTCATTGGTATATTCAACTGCTGAGTACTGTGCTCCCGTGTGGTTAAATAGTGTGCACGTTAGAGAGATCGACATCCAGCTAAACAGGACCATGAGAGCCATTAGCGGTACCCTCATGGCAACCCCTGTACCCTGGCTCCCGGTGTTGTGTAATATCGCTCCTCCTGAAATAAGACAAAGGGATGCACTCATTAGGGAATACACAAAGATCTTATCTGCTCCACAGCTGCCCATCCATGATTACCTACCCCAGAATGCGGGTCGATTGAGATCCCGAAAACCACCTCTACGAACAGCCTCCCAGCTGATGGACACGAACTTCACCATCCATACAAACTGGACTTCCTCCTGGGATGCTTTTCAAGGTCGGAACCACTTCTTGATAGCTGACCCGACCGTAGCGGTAGGTGGTATGAATCTTCCTCAGAAGCAGTGGACTATACTCAATCGTTTCCGCACTGGAGTGGGAAGATGTAATTATTGGAAGTACAAATGGGGAATGACACAAGACCAGTCATGCGACTGCGGAGCAGAGTATCAAACTGTGAAACACATAGTCGAAGAGTGCCCACTGAGGGCCTTCCCCGAAGGATTGACCGGTCACAAGACTTAGAAGACTTGAAAACCAAATGAAGATATTCCTTCTAAGAAGAAAAACTTATTATTATTGTTGTTATATAGCTTATAACAATGAATATATACATCTCTTTGATTATGCTTTGGCACTGTAGTAAATAAATACCATCTAATAAAAAAATCTGGTTTCTGAGAAGTATCGGGTACGCACCAGGTTCCAGAGTGCGGTGGCGAGGTAGTTGG
Organism: Neoaliturus tenellus; assembly: GCA_030545055.2. Classification (NCBI taxonomy): domain Eukaryota; kingdom Metazoa; phylum Arthropoda; class Insecta; order Hemiptera; family Cicadellidae; genus Neoaliturus; species Neoaliturus tenellus. The sequence goes on from JAQYXR010000201.1 coordinate 91,383, forward strand.
CGGCCTCGACGAGGTCCACCTCCTTGACGCGGGGGTGGCGGTGGCGCAGATACGCATCGAGTGGTCCGAGCGGCAGCAGCTCCATGACGAGCCCGAGTGGCGAGTTGAGCGTGATACCATACAGCCGCACCAGCGACGGCGTCTGCACCGCGGCCCATGCGCCCATCATCGCCAGCTGCTCCTGTCACAATCAAACTTGTTTTTTCTCAATTTCCATAACCTTAAATTATAAGGCTTGTTCATAAACTTATAGCGATAAGTTATTTACAATAAACAAGACAACTTCTTAACACAATTTAAAAATGCACTAGAACTTCGGTAATCCAAACCCAGTTAATCCGGTTTCTCGGATAATCGTAACCGCCGATCGGAAAAAATTCTTTTGTTTATAAGTTAATTTAAAGGAATGACAATGAACAACATACATGTTTCCTGAAAGAAAACAGTGCTTCAATTGACTCTTGAATGTCAGATTGCCAAAAATGTGCATTGCATTAACAAATTTTGGTTTTATTTTACTAAATTTAACCAGTATTCATTGGAGAATGGGGGCTATCTATTGTTTGATGTCCAGTAGAGGGTCGCAGTAATTTATTTCAGCAAACAAGACCATGATACGGCCCGCTACTACAAAACTGCTAGGATCAAAACCTCTTGGCATACAAAAACAAATAATGGCTAATTTTTCCTCTAATTTTTACCAAGTTTTGCAAATTCAATTTAAGTGATGGATGGAAAAATAGCCTTCAAAAGTGACTTGAACGGCACAACTTATTTTTGTGATGTTCTCTTGTGGTTTATCGAGAGAATGATAAATGATGTTTAAATTAGAGGGAGGGATATTTTATGTATTTTGTTGTATTACTCTGTAAAACTATCTGTTCTGAAAATTCTTGTTTGGTTTTTTAAGCAGCACCCCACCATTTGATGGATAGCCACCAAAACAATAACCATTACAAACTGTAACGAAAATATGTTGGTTGGGTATGGATAATGGGTGAATTCGGATATGTTGACTGTGGACCTATGGTGGTATTAAGCTATTGCGAAACTATTGGGAAGCTAAACTGATAGACTACGTGAAAACGTCCCTGATTGGGCTCAGGCAACAACAGGAGTAGGCTGACTGTTCATCTCCAGGTTTAGGCGATATCTTTGGAAACTAGTATGGAATGGGTCGGAAAATATGGATTAAGGCGTCAGGTGTGATACATGGGAAATTACGTGATTGATTAATTGAACTGGGAAGCGTATCTGAAAGGAGATACTCAATGTTTACCCAGAATGGATCGCCACCAAGCACAGAACCAGGAACCAAACCATTTTGATGAGCTTACTAACAATTTACGTTAACTAAATTAATTGACAAGTGAATTTAATAATAATAAAACTGTATCTAGAAATATTCTAATCTAACCCATCCGGTACTTAAAGGTTATGTCCTGAAGGGACATGAGCACTACGGTTCCAGACTACCCTGTACAGTACAAGTTATAGCCCTAATTGCTTAGCTAAATGAATAAATTTATATGTGATTAATTACATGATTACCATCCCCCACACCTATTCCCTGGGCCCTACGGCTACACCCCTAAAATTTATGCTACTTAGCCACGCATAGTCGCTGCGATGTTAACGAGGTGACGGTCCACGGACAAACGGGGCGAGAGAGAGAGATGAGCTTCGCATCTTCCGATTTCGCTGACCGTTTCGAGAAGGTTCTGGAGAGAGGCTGTCGAATACTTGCGCTACGGCCAGCGCATGGAGAATCGCCACTATATGAAGTGTTGGCGGCACGAGCCGTCACAAAACAGAAAGTACACCAACTATATACTACAAATCTGGGGAAGTCCCCATGAGAGAAATTTGGTCTAGTTCAGTTTAAGACCAATAAAATCAGTATAGAAGACACACTCTAGTTCGGACAACTCTGCACCAAACCAACAGCCGGATTGACCGACAAGTTATTAAATATTAATTTAACAAAAACCATATTAATTTGTGGTACCAATTTAAACAATTAGGGTGTATTTAACTACAAAGGGTAGCGTAGTAACCTAATGAATGCTTTGTTAAAGTCTTTAACAGTCATAATAAATTATTTACAAGCTCAGATGTTGCAACGGGGCCGAAAAGACGAAAGAACAACGGCCAAGCAGACCCTAGAGATGGAATTGTTTTTAAATGGACTTCAAACCGATTTTTCCATTTAATTTTGATAACTGAAGAATTCATTTAATGTAAAACTCATACAAATAAAACAATTTTTGGTGTTGTGGGGTACTGTTAAACAAATTTGATACGGTACAAACAATTAGTTTTTTTTCAGTAAATTTGATTTGGGAGCTGTCAGATGGTTTTTGTGTTGACTGTTAAACTATTCAAAACATATTTAGACCAAAAATACAGATTTTTTCTTTTCTTAAAAACAAACAAAATACAGGTTGTTATTATAAAGTCACAATTATATAAAGTTTAACTAATATACACTTACGATTCTGTTGTTTTTACAGTCGCTTTTCAATGGTTTTTGCCCGTTAATTTTACCGCTAAGTGCTTATCGCCCGATTTTGGGCGACTTTGCAAGCGTTTAATTTTACGTAATTTAAAGCGTGCGATTGATTATTTCACATCATCAACCAATACCATACCATTGCCCATATTATCTATCTCCTTTAAATAGTACTGTTTAGCACAGCCCAGTGACAGTGACTCACTGAGTTAAGCTTTGTGAGTTAATTTCATAAACCTATCATTAAGTTAAAAAAAAGATTATTAAAAGATTAAAGCAAAATGAAACAAAGCAAAAATGAGAAACCAAAAAAGGAGATAACTCCATTGAGTCAGGTTAAGTCCTGACAGGGAAGATAGAAATGAGACTTATAAGCAAAAATGTTATTTAAAATAATTAATTACTACCTCCACTTTGTGATGGTCCGATTTGAAAACTTTGAATGCGATATCCACTTTTCTTCTTTTCTTCCGGCGCCACACTCCGCGGTACACAATGGATACCCTACCCTGGTGTTCTTTTGAATGGCCTACAGACAAACCAAGTTAATAAGAAAATAATCTTATTCTTAAAAAAAAACTTTTTTATTTACAGATCACTTTTATCTCATACAAACTTTTCAACATATATTTTTAAGATTTTTGTAGCAAAAACCATCCGGGGTGCTTATTGTAGAGAAGGGAAATGAAATACTTTTGGAATTTTGGAAGAATTTTGAAGAACAGCGCAGAAAATGTATTGCCCTTATTTGCAATATGATTCAATACTCAGACAGACCTAAAATACAAAGGTCAAATTTATTGCACTAAAAGCAGATAAAAAAAGGTGGAAAAAACTAGGTCTACAAACAATAAAAAATTAATCAGGAAAAAATACAATACATAAATAAAAAACTACATATATTGATTGACACTGACAAATATGATGTTCAATATAATACGTCGATATATTATTGTCATCAGTTCTTTGCACCAACTATTTATTTAGTTTTACTTAAATACAGTTGCAGAACATGTAAAGATTTTTAATGATGCATTGTCCTTTGGTTTTTGTGTTATGTAAATACGATACACATAGACACAGGTTATTCAGTAAAAAATGCTTCCAAAAAAAGATGATCAAACGTGAATATAACAAAAGAGAATTAACATTCAAAACTAGAAAATAACAACTGTTAAAAAATAATTAGTTAAGCATTGCTGTTGCTGTTGAAACAATACTTAACATGATCTCAAAATTGTTTTATTTAACTCTAAAAGATGCCTACTATTACTAACCTCATTGAATATAGAACTCTATTTTGAATATTTTAATCCTTTCCTGAAAACCTCTTGAAAGGCACATTTACACATAATTTAGGACAAAAGCATGGTGCACGGTTGACACCCCTCCTAACCAAACGGTCAGCATTGTGATGTTTCATGATGTACCAACCTTTGAACAACTGCAGCTCTCGCGGGTCGATGAAGTGGGTGACGGGAGACAGAGCCTCACGACCATCTTCGTCTCCCGTCTTATCGTAGTTCTCTTTGTCAGTTCGACATAACAGTAGTGGTGACACATCTGAAACAATTTTTAAAGTTTTACTTCATAAACACTTTGGAAAGTTGTTGGACTGAAAGTATTTCTCAACAATTAGAAACAATTTTCGAACAGTAAACTTTATAGGCTGATGTCTTAACTTAATATTGTCTAATTTACGGAACTGAGTTGGAAATGGAAACACAAACTTTGCAATTAACACTAGCATTTGAAAGGAAAAAATAAGTACATGCCACAAAAATCAGATATACATGGAGAGTAAAAGATGCTGATCTAGCCTGTTCATTCTTTGATATTTTCGAGTTGTATCTAATTTAGACCTAGAACAAAAATGTACTATTGTTATACTTTAGCTCAAAGAGTTAATGTGAGAGTAAAAAAACCAAGCAATCTTATAGTTCTGATGGAACGAAGAAAAATCAACATTCCATCGGGCGCTTGGAGGGGGGGGAGGTGGTCACCTCCGCATTTGCAAAAAAATAAAAAATGTAGAGAGTTTCCATTCCTTAGGCTGAACTTCAAGTTACCTTTCGTATCATTAAGGAACTATATAATGCGCGGTTTTTCCTGGTAACAGTTATGACATTAATAAGAGGATAGATTTTTCCAATATGTGAAGCTGTCTTCCACTTGCGCCGGATCATTATATAGAAAATAACTGTTTAAATCTGTAGTTTTTTAATCAAAAAACCTTTTTTTTGTATTTTTTTACATTAAAATCACATTAGATATATAATTATTTTATTAGGCCTATTGATATTATAAAATTTTTTGTGACGGACACGGCTTTCAATCTTACCCCAGTGACAGAACTTGACATTTTACGACATATCAACAGTTTACGTGGTGGGTCTGCACCAGCGTGATGGACTTACTGCTTCCCTCCTTAACGATAATGCAGACTTATTTTTTAAACCTCTAGTTCATATTGCAAACCTGAGTCTCGTTTCCGGCACTTTTCCTGACATTTAAAAAATAGCTTAAGTTTTTACATTGTATAAAACATTGTCATTCCCTGAAAAATCCAACTTCAGACCGATATCTCTCCTCAGCGTTTTTAAAGATAATTGAAAAAAAAAAAAAAATTGTAAAAGAGCAGCTTATGGATTATTTAGAAATAAATTCCATTTAAATGATTGTTAGTATGGATTTTGAAAAAATAAAAATATTATTCCTGGGGGGTATCATTGCTTGGGGTGGAGGTTATCGGTCTGTTTTGGAGCCCTTAAATATAATTAAAAAATCAATAAAAGTTAAAGGGCATAGATTTCCCACTCATGATCTTTTTAACGAAATTAAAGTTCTTAACTTGAGACAACTTTATGTTAAAACTTAATCAATGTACATATTCAAACACTTTGATGAAAACTTTGACACGTCTGAACATAATTATCATACACGCAGCTCTCAGACTTTAAGAATTAGAGTGGATAACTTCTTACTAGAAATCTTCCTCCACAACTGCAAAATTTCACAAAAAAAGGTAACGGATTGGTTGTCTGAAATCGGAAGGGAAGCAACAGAGTCGACCATCACATCCAGTTATTACGGATAGATTCATCCTCAACAATAGTACAGGACTTTTACCGAAACTGATAAGACTGGACTCAGCCCAACAGTCACCGTAGTTAGTTATTACTGTGTTCACAATTTAAATAAGTTTGCTTAGTCACCATTAGTTGTTTTTGAGAATTTAAAAAAAATACCTTATGTGGTGTGAAAATCTAAAATCACTGAAATATAATATAATCAAAATAAACACTGAAATATCTTTTTTTTTTGCCTACGCACAGGAAATTTTGCCTATGTAGGCACTACCATTATTTCATAATTGATTTAGTAGAAATTATTGTTTATATTTATGATATTGTGCATTGTAATGATCAATTGTAATGTGTTATGGAAATAAACAAAATTTGAATTGAATTTGGAAAAACTTATTTGAATTCTTAAAAAAAGTTAACTAGGTTCTTTTCTATTTAATACGTTAGCCTAATAATTTTCACAGAATTTGTAGGCAAAAACTCTTTTTCATTGTTTGCCGAAGTCCTTAACACATTTTTTGACAACTGTTCAATGAACATAATACTCTTTATCAACATATGTGTGAAATTTGAATTCTATGTAAATGCAGAAGTGAGAAAGCTAACATAGAATTGTCCCAATCTTTGGCTTCTTTGATTTGGGAATTTTACTATCAAAGAATGGTTTGCAACCAACTCTTACCATATTCAGAAGGTGGCAGGCATTCCACCAGCTTCACTGTGCTTTCTTGAGATCTCAGTGCAGATATGAGCTCCTGAATGGTCGGGTAGCGCTTGTCCTCTCCATTAAACACATACCCACCTCCGATCCGCCTTTCTATCTTGTATGTCGTGGGTTTTGTACTAGGAACATATCGACATAAAAATATATTTAAATAGCATTTTTTTCTCAAACTCATCAAATCCTTTACTCTGATACGAGTAAGGTAAAAACATATGTATGCACACTGATCTAAAAAATGGCTCAAACAATGTTCTCTAACTTTTCCAATAACTTAATTCTAGAATACATTTTTTTTCTTGTGGTACTTGAAATCACATATTTAAAGTACCTAGGCGTTAGCACGAATAAATGACAAACCATCTACTTCCACATCCATGTTGTCCTCCATCATCAATAAATCCTAGATCTGTTCTGTATGTTTTATGAAATCTAAGTTCTGTTTGTTTTATTAGTTAAGAGGAAAGTTATAAGAAAGGGCCATGTTGGCCCTAAACTCGCCTCAATAAAGAAGTATTTTCTATTTTCATTCATCCATTCATTCAAGTAAGAAACTGTCTCAGTAAAATCAATGAATATAAAAAAAATTTAGATAAATATTTCTTGGGGTTATAAATATCATTGGCTTGTTGAACAACTTCTTATCTAAATGTCAATATTTATTCTAATTTCAATTTGTGGTTTTTTGTTCTTTTTTATCCGAGCAGGCCTTATTTACTGTACTATAGTATTTTTTCTTTACAATTTTTCCAATTGTTTAATCTATATTTTTTACGTACCGGTACCGTACATAATGTTTATTTTCATTCTTCGTACCAAACGTTTAATATTTCATTAAACAAAACTTGTATTAAATAAGACATGAGCAACATTTTTCCTTTATGTATGTTTAGTGATACAACTTAAATTTATTTGGTTACAATAAAATTTATACTTTCCCATGATCTTATTACATCCTGCAAATATCAAAACTAAACTATATATTTGGATTTTTTCAACAAAAAGACATTTACTGTAACTTATACCAAAACAAGTGGAACAAGTTGGAAGGAGAACTAGTTGATATTTAACATTAATTTGTCTTTATACAACACTCAAAAGTCTAAACGAATATTTCCCAATAGCTTCAAGACAAGCGATCCCGTCCCAAATATGAGTGGGAAATAAAAATTCCCGTCCCATCGCAATTAAAAAAAAGCATTCCCGTCCATCCCTAAAAATAAGCAATGTTTGAACAGGCATAAATTTATTTCTCTCCAAGGATTTTTTATTTTTTTGTTGAATAAAGGGGTTTTGGCCATGAGAAATCGATTGGAGTTGGTCCCATGGCTGAAAAAATCCGGTTTTCGAGCTAGAGTCCTTCAAAGTCCCCATGTTATCCTTATGGAGATTTTTTGCAGCTAATAAATTGAACAAAAATCAGCTGATAAATGCATATATCACAAATGTTGTTAAATCTTTAACCTGTGATTCAACTAATTTATACCAAAGTGCAGCACCCACTGACCTGGCAAGTGAGCGAAGCAAACAAGCTTGTCTTAAAAAGGCAAAGTGTGAGTGTGTAAAGCGAATGACGTTTTTCTAAAAAAGGAGAGTGCTGCTTAATAATTTTACCGAGAATAAGTGTAATATATTTAATGAAACATTTGTTAATTCAATGTATTATTGATCTTAGTTCGAAATGTGAGTCTGCTACGAAGACAGACAGACGGACGGACATGGTCCAATTGATACATAGCGCAGCAATCATACGATTTTAAATAAATTTATTGGTCGCCGAGATCACGCCACTTCCCTTCCCAACGGTTCCTACAACCACACTAAAACTCTTCCTCAGTCTCCAGCTCACCTCCATGATGGCCGTGTCCTCATGGATGATGGCCAGCTCCTCCAATGATTTGGTTTTTAATGAAAATAAGACTAAATAAATAAACTTTGGAAATAAAAAATATAAAATTTCAGATCAGCCATTCATTGACTCAACGGTGAGAACTAAACACCTAGGTATCATAATAGATAATCAGTTATCATAGAATGACCACATTGATAACTTATGCCATAGCTTAAACTCAGCCATCTTTGCAATAAGAACAAAAGCAATATCCACCCAACAAGCGACAAAAATGGCATATCAGGCTGTCAAGGCATATCAAAAATGACATGGCACTGTTTGAAAGCAACGCCAGATATGCAATTGCTGTTTGGGGCGGAACAAGTGCCAAAAATATAGAAAGGGTTTAATTTTGCAAAAGAAGGCAATAAGAATTATGGCAGGACTAAGTAAAAGAGAAAGCTGCAGAAATAAATATCTTCCTGGATTGGATATTAATCCTGCAGAAATAAATATCTTCAATGATACTGTCATACCTCCTGCTTCTTTAAACTGTTTAGAAGTAATGGAAAAAATTCCAACTTAAGTAAAATTCCTCCAGCTTCTAAAAACAAAATTAAAAATATTTCTAATATAACAATATTCCATCAAAATATTGAAAATTTAATATCACGAATTGATTCGCTGGAAATAATCTTAGACGAAATAAACCCCCATATCATAGTAATAACTGAGCACAATTTAAAACATCATGATATGACAAGATTAAATATAAAAAATTTTTGTATTGATTCTTTTTATTGTAGGGAGACCACTACAAAAGGAGGGGTTGTCATATTGTCTAACAAATCTATTAAATGGAAGCAGGTGGTAGAAATCAAAATTAATAATCTAGGAGAGGATAAGAAGTTTGAGTTTTGTGCTGTGAAATACATAGTTAATAAGAATATGTTTGTACTAGTAGGTATATATCGCTCCCCTAGCACAGATCCTTTTGAATTTATAGAACGGTTGAATGAGTTAATCATGAATTTATTGTCTGTTTGTAGTAATCTCATAATTGCTGGGGTTCTAAATATAAATGTAATTAATAACGAAAAAGACTGTAAAGCACTATGCAACATGTTGAAAAGTCATGGTATGACTCATTTAATTACATTTCCCACAAGAATAAGTGAAAATAGTCAAACATGTATTGACAATTTCCTCACATCTATTCCAAAAGCACAAACTAAAGTAGAAGGTGTAATAACTTATCTTTCAGACCATGATGGTCAAATCTTAGATTTTTTATTTGATGTGCCTAATTCAGAAGGTGGAAATAGAACTCAGTATAAGAGATGTTTTTCAAAGGATAATTTAAACTTATTTCTTGAATCACTAAAATGTGAAAATTGGAATGACGTTTATTTTTCAAATGTGGAGGACAAATATGATAAGTTTCTTAGTATTTTTATGTATTATTTTAATTTAGCGTTTCCTAAAAAAGTTAAAAGAATAAATCATAAACAGAAATCCTGGGTCACAGAAGAAATAAAAAAGCAAAGAATTGATATTATTGACTTAGAAAAAGAAGCTAGGTTAACAAAAAACAAGGAGTTAAAGAAATATGTAAAAGAGAAAAATAGGTTATATAGGAAACTCTTAGAAGATGCCAAAACCAATTTTTATAATAATCAGATAAATGAGTCGGAAAATGTGATAAAAACAACATGGAAAATAATCAATAATGAGGTTGGAATCCCACCCAAAAATAAACCAAATTTAGAATTGACTGTAAATGATAAGAATGTATCTGATGCTTTAGTTATAAGTAATTTGTTAAATAATTATTTTATAAAAGGTATAAAAGATCTTCACAAAAAATGTGACATAGGACCTAATATACAACAAAGTAGTATTTCGAATAACAACTTCTCACATACTGAGACATTACGCTGTGAACCCACGGATGAAAATGAGATTATTAAAATAATAGATTCCCTAAAAAATAAGCAATCATATGGGTTTGATGAAATTCCTGTAAGTATAATCAAATCTGCAAAAATTTTCTTATTTAAAATCTTAGTTCATCTGGTTAACTCCTCTTTGATATCTGGCATTTTTCCAAAAAAATTAAAAATATCTAAAGTTGTACCTATACATAAAAAAGGTTCTACAAAAGATATGTCCAACTATCGTCCAATTTCGATTCTGCCATCCTTTTCAAAAATTTACGAAAAAGTTATGTACAAAAGGCTATCTAAATTCTTAGAAAATTCAAACATTCTAGATATGTCCCAGCATGGTTTTCGGCCAGGTAAATCAGTTTTTACTGCAGCGGTTTCCTTCATTGAATCAATCATAGAGTCCATAGATAAAGGGGAGAGTGTAATAGGCATCTTTATGGATTTAACGAAAGCCTTTGAAAGTGTGGACCACCATCTATTACTTAACAAATTACTGAGTTTTGGTGTCAAGGGAGTTATATATAATTGGTTTAAGTCATACCTCTCCGACCGATATCAGTATGTTGAAATTAACAGTACTACTTTAAACAGGGTCAGAGGCGCAGCATCGGACCTATGTCTGGTCTCATGTGGTGTTCCACAGGGATCTATTCTGGGTCCTTTGCTGTTCCTGTGTTACATAACTGGACTTCCAAACTCTCTTCAGATCGTTCCCCAAAGTAATTTATGTTTATATGCAGATGACGCAAATTTAAAAATTTCAGCAGGAAACCAAAATAAAATTGAATACTTGAGTTTCATAGAATTGGCCAACATGAAACAATACCTCAATGAAAACAGTCTTTTGTTAAATCCAAATAAAACTAAATTCATCACATTTTCCACAAAACAAAATCGTAACAAAATTTCTCCCCAAATTATGATAGAAGATGAAATTATTGAAAAAGTGAACGAGACAAAATTCTTGGGTCTATATATCGATGAAAACCTTTGCTGGGACTATCATATTGAACATATATCGAGAAAAATTAACTCCGGTTTATTCGCTTTAAGGCGTATGGCAAGACTGTGCAGCTTGCCTGTCCTAAAACAAATATATTTTGCACTTATTCATTCAAATATTTCATATGAAATTGGTTTGTATGGTGCAACAACAAAAAACAATCTGGACACAATTCTAAAACTACAAAAAAAGGCAATTAGATGTATGCTCAAACTTAAACACGATGATTCCGTAAAAGAACATTTCAAAAATCTTAACATTTTAACTGTATATGGACTGTATGTTTTTGAATGCATATTATTTTTTAAAACTAACACAAATTTACAACCATTTGCACATCAATATAACACAAGAAGACAAACCGAAAAACCTTTTGACAAACATAGATTAAAATTTTATAAAAAGAAGACCACGTACATTGGAAATAAATTCTTTAAAGCACTTCCCGATGAACTAAGATTAGAAACAAACAAAGAAAAATTCAAACATAAATTGAAATTATATTTAATCGACAAACCCATTTACTCAATTGAAGAGTTTTATGAATAAAAGTTAATGTTAGTAAGTTTTTATAGTTTTATCTGTTTTGATTTGGTATCACGTTTGTTTTATTTATTTTGACGCCATTTCTTGTATATCATATGTACAAAGAAAAATAAAGTTGATTGATTGGAAGTTGATGACTGTTGTAAACATGTATGTTATGGAATGCATAATGTTTGCTTTAGAAAATAATAACAAGAAAAACTACATAATTCATACATACAACACCAGACATGCTACCGACTTCAACCTGCCCTCTCATCACACGAAAATGTAAGAAAATAAACCGTCATATTGTGGTTCTAAATTTTACAACGTATTGCCAAAGAGTATCAAAGAAGAAAATTTTCAAAAACTTAAAAAAGAAGTTAAAAGTCCTGGCTATTAAAACACCCATTTTACAATGTTAATGAGTTTTTAAACTGGAAAAATTAATAATTAGTATTTAACTATTTATAATCTCTATGATTGTAAATAAAGTATGTCTCCCTCTCTCTCTGTCTCGGTTGCCGGTAGTTAAAGTTTCATCATTGTTTAATTTAATCGACCTCCTTCCCTTGCACATAATGGCCACCACAATACAACAATACCACAATAAGCTCAGTCCCTCTGATACTATTCTTATAAAAATAACATTACAAAAATACAGAGCTGCCAACTAAAGCAATAAAATTACATGATACATATCTGTAAAATAATAAAAACTAATTTGAGCTCTTTAACAAAATTATTGTTATTCAAAAATTCATTTATGAAATAAAATGTCTTATCATTAGGAAAAGTTTTAATTTCTTGGAGTAGTAGAGGTGGAAAACTATTCCAATAAAATATATACAAACCTGTTTTCCATGCAGACATCCAAATAGTACTGGTCGTAAGCTAGCTCACTTTCTCTCAGAATATAACATCCGGGTTTGTTGGAACGCAGTTTTTGTAATTTGCTATAGGAAAACTCCCCTCTGAAATACATAAATACAGTACATGAATTAAGCATAAAAATCTGTTTAAGGTGTATTCACATCTAATTAGGACACACTTTAGTATATTCACACTTGACATAAAGGGAAAATGAAATTAATTCCTAGATATAGACTAAATTTTTCCACTCGATGAAACACCCAAATAAAAAACCTCACGCACAGCACAGGATATAGGCCTAACTTTCATAATAATGAAAAAATATTACAATAATTTTAGTAAAAAATACCTGAATATTTTTGTACAGAAAATTCTACAAAACTTTCAGCATAAAGTGTCAAATGGAAACAAGATTAAAAGCTCGAAACTGATTTTTATATAACAAAATTAAATATTATAGCTACTATTCGGACTAGCCATGAAATTAACTTGCAATTAATTGTAACTTTTAAAAGTTTTTTTTTTTTAATTTTTCATGGGTTTTAAAATGTCTAGAGTAGCCTACCCTCTAAACACTAAAAAATCACCCACTTTTTAAACTTAATATTATAAGGAAAAATGGTAGCACCAGGTATGAAAGGGTGGTTTTCAAACTTACCCAACAGGCCCGTGACATTTTATGGAATGTAACCTCTCTAGGGAAGGTGTTGGTAAGTCTTTTGATAAACTAAATGTCCATTTCACCCCGAGCCTATAGTAGCCATCCAGTAGACTGACCAGAGAAAACATGCTCAGTATTGAAACAAATTTTAAATAAATAGGAATTCCAGTCTTCCTTGCTATTTCCATACTTCCATCACTCCTTACAGTTATGAAGCAAAGCTCTTCAATGGAACAAACATGGGCCCACTGAAAGTGTAAAATATTGAATTAGGCTGAATTAAGATTGAAAACTAAATACTTACCGTAGGTTACATATTGTTATTAGGCATATGTAGTTAGGTACCGGTAATTGGGATATCTAGAAACATGAAAAAGTATAGGCTATGAATGATACTTTATACAAATATTAAAAGATGATATGTGACCTTTTTGCAAGAGTGACCCGAAGAAAGGTGGAACTCTTCCAACAAAATTGAATTCCAGAAAGGGAGATTGGAGTTGTGTTTCTCCTCACTTGATCACATCTACAAACTCGAAAAGAAGCTATGCCAAGACTATTTGTACTTTCGAACTAGAAGGCCTAGACTAAGTACCGGTAGTCTTTACAGTCATGGACAGTTTATTTGAACTTTATTGAATCTCACATACTCTATAGCCCTTTGGGGTGGGTGCCATGACATGCCTAAAAACGCATCTCGATAGGACATGGCAAAAAAGGCATCAGGCTAAAGGCTATTTTTAGAACAAAAGCCATGCCCAATTATAAGGAAAAAGGACCCTAACAGACCTATTTTAGTTATAGTTATTAATTAGATAACATACTTGGAAACACTGTGGCTACCTTTTCAGAGACCTTTGCACAACTGTTCCCTTGTCTTTGTATCTTAGAACTGATCATAGAAGTTAAGAATCAGGATTTAAAATTTTATCTTCAAAAAAAAGCACCCACAAAGATATAGGACTAAATTTCATTGTTGGTGATGGTGATTTAATGTTATTGTTTAGTAAATTGTGACTGCCTTTTCTGTTTTCAGGTTTGGCTATGGACTTCTCCAGGTTTGCCTGGCGTGTTTTTTACTAATTGTTTTATGCTCTAGGTACTTCTTCCACCTGAGGACGGGATCAGATTCCAGATCCCGAAACGTTGTGAATTTTGTTCACTAATCAGTGATGGAAAATGTCCATAACAATTTACTAAACTGTATCACTATTTTGAGACAGGGACCTCACATAGTGGGTATTTTAACCTGAATATGAATGAGAGATGAGTGTAGAATGATTGTGTTTGTTACTGACTAAGGCCGACATTCTCCTTAGACAGGACAATCAATTCATAGCCCAATAGCCAATGGTATCTAGGGACCTACAGTTTAACGAGGGATCCGAACCACAATTTTGACCTCATATATATACAAATTGGTCTAATTATGAGGATGGTCTTTATGGATTTAAACTAGTAGGCTATTCACTAGTGCGGACGTTAATCCCCACCAGAGAATATTGCATCCACAAGCCATCACTTATAACTATCCACAATCAGTGGCGGATTTACCACTAGGCCGACTAGGCCCTGGCCTAGGGCCGCGGGCTGCAGGGGGGCCGCACGGAGTCCCAAATATACAGAGTATATATTTTTAAGGATGTACTTGCATGGTAAAGATGAACATCATATTTGAGCCCTGATTTTTTAGCAGACTAATTTAGTTGAAAACCCGTAAATTCACAACTCAACAGAGAGACTTTGGTGAAGTCATTGTGGCGTCTGCCGTTTTCTATGCCAATTTCGGGTGATCATCAGCTACCTGTAGGTTAAGTCACATTCATATTGGTGGCAACTCTGGGCGACGACGCGGCGGCCCCTTTGGGTTTTTATTGTAACTAACTGAAGTTACCTCTCTGTGTCTAAAAAGTGCACCACTTTCCAATTGATATTTTTTGGGTGCCAGTTTGCTATTGGTGAGACGCTGTCAAAATGCAAAATCTGGGTGACATTAAAACTAAGGTTAGTTTAATTTAAAGATTTTCTAAAACCATTACCATTTTGTGTATCAAAATTGTATATAAAAATTTTGTGTACCATGAGTATCAAAATTCAGAAAGCAACACATTTATACCAATATAGTAATATTAACAAAGTAATTCAGATCAATAAGGACCCCATTGCACAACTACAGTTTGGTAAAATTGAGTACGGATAGCCATCTTGACTATTTTGATAGCCTCCCACCAACAGCAATTTGACCAACGTAACGGACTTAAGAGGGCGTTGGAGTCAATCCAAATTCCGCCTTTCCCCCATAAGAGCAATGTTAAACGGGATGTCAAATAACTCTTTTACTTATAATCAGAAAATAATGGTTTATAGCTCTAAATAAAGGGGCCATCAAGGCGGATTTGGTTTGCGAGAGGAATTTTTTATAAAAATTAGCGTTTTTTACTCACTTGAAATAACAAAGCAAGTTTTTTTTACTACTTTTAAAACATTTTCTACAGAATTTTATAAATTATTTACAAAGAATCGATCTCGCAAAAGGAACGGGGAATTTAATTGTGATTCAAACGCTATTTATTCTGAACCAATCGGACAAAAAATAAAGAAATTATATGACAAATGCCTGGGACAAGTTTAGCATTGCTCTTATGGGAAATAAATCCAACATGGCCGCACTCCAACGCCCTCATCCCTAAAATACAGCGGAACGCTTTTCACAAACGTATGAACAGAGAGTAGTGACTCCAGTTATAGCATAGATCCATTGACTATAGATAGTCAATGATAAAGCATAATGGACCCCATGCCCCACCCCCATTTAACAGCTGGACAATCCATTATCTTTTCAAGACGAGCTCGTTCTCAGAGATCAGAGTGTACACAAACAATTACACTTTACTGGTAGGCCTACTAGAGCATAGGATAAAAAATTATAGACGGTTTTAGCTTAATTTGATGACTTTAGATACACTCATACTTCAGTCGGTGAAGAGGAGGGGGGGAGGAGGGCCCCACAGAAAGGTTGGCCTAGGGCCCCAACCTTCGTAAATCCGCCACTGTCCACAATTCGTGAACCTCCAAGTAGCTGCATTACAGGACGTCGCCACCATCCCAGTATTTTTACAATAAACAATAACATATAGGACTAGGGTATACTGAAACCCCCATGCTTTTTAAAAACATCTTAGCCCATGTATGCAGGATTAAAATTTTTCAAAATGTAGGCTAGCTTTGTTTGGAATCAATCCATTTAAACACTTTAAGAGGGGACTAAAGGGATAGAGCATTCACTGTCAAGTGGCCGTTGCGGTAACTACCATAATACGTTTTTCATTGTTGCACGGCCATTCTGAGGTCTCGCAGGTCAAAAACTCGTGCCGTACTTCACCTGCCCCCATTTTTTGCCTTTATGTAAAGTCCAATAACTGTGGGAGGGGTTTTAAAAGATAAAGACCTTGGGCTAGGTATTTCTCTTTTTAATTTTTTTATATTTTGGTCCAGTCGATCAACTTTGAACCATTATAGCTTAATATGGATTTAAAATGAAAAAAAAAATCAAAAAGAGAATCTAATAGCCCTTCCTAGTCTTTATCTTCAATTTAAAACCTCCTCACCTTCTATGGGACTGAAAATAAAGGCAAAAAATCGGAGCAGGTAAAGCACTGCATGACATTTTGAAAGGAACTCTTTAGCCCCCTCTTGAAACAAAACTCAAACAGCATCTTATATGTCATAATTTCTATGACGTAGACAGTCGACCTATTATTGATCACATGAAGTTCTGTAGTAATGCGTATTTAACCAATGCCTTATTAGACATTAGAAGAAAGCTTGTTTAAAGTGATATTGTGATACTTGTTTAAAGTGATCAAAATCTATCCTATTGAGGCTGAACTTGAAC
Organism: Neoaliturus tenellus; assembly: GCA_030545055.2. Classification (NCBI taxonomy): domain Eukaryota; kingdom Metazoa; phylum Arthropoda; class Insecta; order Hemiptera; family Cicadellidae; genus Neoaliturus; species Neoaliturus tenellus. The sequence goes on from JAQYXR010000201.1 coordinate 108,442, forward strand.
AGGTAAGATTAGGCGTATAACCAATGCCTTAGACACAGGAAGAAAGCTTGGGATCTCCTGTTAAAACAGTGGCATGGTACAAAATTTGATCCCCGAGAGAACTTGAAGAAGATTGTACCTATTATGTAAAAGCAGATAAATTGTCGAAAGATCAAATCACTAAAACTCAAGAGGTCAAAAATATTAGTTGAAAAATCAACTAATAAAACTCGGAGAATTAATAATCCTCATGATTGAATTAGCAGGTCTTTATCAGTATGAAAGCTTAGTAGCCTACACCTCATCTGATAGCAGGGGTGCAAATCCCCCCCAAAAATTGTAGGCCCCCCATCAACAACGCACAAGTTGCTTTTAGTGAGCTCTCCTTCCACGAACTCATTTATAACTGTATAACTGTATAACAACTGTGATTATAACTGTATTTTACTTTAAAATTTTATCAGTTTGTTGAATATAAACACATTTAAATATTACGGCAGCATTGACAAATGTTACCGATTAGGCCAATTTTTACTCAACTTAAATTATTTTAAAATAAATTATGTTTACTTAAATGCTTTTACCCTGAAGGGACTGTGTCAAAAACCTCATTCAGTTAGGTATGTGACGATTATTTGCTTAGTTTAAAATGCAATGATTTTAGGCTTATTGAACTTTTTACATTGAATTTACAGCAAATTATAATTGGATCACAAAATCGTAGGATTTATGAAATTATGTATGATATGACTAAGGCATTGGCTAACTTAAATGGAGTTTAATTTCTTTCTACTTTCCTTTCATCAATTAAAAGCAATGAAAACAAAATTAAAAAGTAAAAATAAATAATGGCACAGTGTAGGCCACACGTAGGTCTAATGTACAAAATTTTAATAAATAATCACAATCTTAGGGCCTATAAAAATTCATAAGGGTATAGTTTCATATAGCGCCTACATTTCTACCGAATGAAAATATCTATCGATACGATCGATATATCGTATCAGATGAAATATCGACACGTCACATTGGATGATATATCGCGTTGAATGAAATATCGGGTGAAATATTTTAAACATGTGTTTTGAGAATTTTTTTTATTTATTTAGAGCCTACTAAAAAATATTGCTTGTTTATTTAACATTTAAACCAAGATTTTACTGTAAAAATGGGTAATTTCATAATCAGTATTGATAGTTTAGTTATTTTGATTAGCCTAATGAGATTCAGATAACTTTCTATTAGCGTATTTATAATAGAAAGTTTATAATAGATAGTTGGGTCATAGATATGAGCAATGTGATAGATTTTTACAAATGAACTGATACTGTACCAAAGAAATTGATGTGTGAACAGTGTGGTGCACTGGTGAGGGGATGAAAATGAAAATAGATATAGTAGTAATAGTGTTCAGTTTTGATGTTAAAAAAGAAAAATCAACCATTATATAACTTACATTGACTAATATGTTTTTTTTAGGGATTTAGGTTTAGATTTTGATCAACATTTTAACTATTGTACTTTTTAGCAGCAATACAACAAATTGTGAATTTTGATGTGTAAACATAGGTAGGCCTACCTATGTGATTAGATATACATACAAAGAAATTTTGACCCGATGCGATATATCAATCGCATTGATTGATCCAATGCGATATATTGATCGTATCGATCGGTAGAAATCCGGTAGAAATGTAGGCGCTACATGAAACTGTACCCATTCATAAATGCAACTTAGTCATATATTTTATTAAAATATATTACTATATTTTATATTATGAATTGGGTTGGCTTTCCGTCTGTCTGTGATGTTAAAAATTAACATGCTATATCTGATTTATGATAAGATATCTAGTTGAAACTTTGAGCAACTTCAACATTTTAGCATTGACTAGATACACTAAAGTGAATAGACTTAATGCTTTTTGTTTGATATGAAATTTGGAGGGTTCGTGTACACCTCGCCAGAGGGTTGCGATCGATGTTGTAATAGTTCAGCGGGATTTACAGTGCTGCAAAATATTTTACCACAGCAAAAACATAACCTTCAGGGATAAGTTTAAATGCTTCATCCTTGGTTAAGAATACTGATAATATCAATAGCCTTGTGATTATCAATTGTGTTAATACTGATTTACATATCAATGTCACTTGTACTTCATGTGCGCTGCAGAAGATCGCACCACCCTAAATAGGTTTAAACATGCCTAATGCTAATCAAAATCTATTCACGTTAGTGTATATAGTGCTTATACAAAAAAATAACTTATAATAGATATTTAACACAATTTCATCTTTTTATAGTTTAAGTTACATGTTTGTATAAAATTTACTTCAAGTTGGTCTATTAATAGGCCTACTCTTTTGTTTTGAAACATAGTCCACTTTAGATTATAATAGAGTTATAAAAGGTCTAATATGAACTAACCTAAAAATAAAACTTGTTCATTCTTAGCATTTGTTGCAGCCGTGTTGCAGGCCACATTACCATACAGAGTCAAGCGTGGGAGATGAACCTCGAGGGGACTATTACCCCTCAAAACCAAATATTTCTCTTGGTTCGTCACTGTTAACATTTTACAAAACAAAGCTTCAAGAATGGCAATTTGAAATTACCACTGATTGATGTTGCCATTCAATCATTTCATAGAGCATAAGCACTACCGGTATTACCTTGTTTTCATAATCCTTGTTAATTTATGGTTAGTTCTAATATTTTGTCATTTTGTATTTGCAAACCATCATCATTGTGTACTCTTGTAAATTGGCGATCTGCCGTTGGGAAATAAATAAATAAATAAATAAAATCCACCATGCGAGATTAGACAGTACAAATAGTAACAAATGTGGTTTAACCCTCGAGAGGACGCTAAGCGTAGGAATCCTCCGGGTCAATATTTTTTGTTGTGGGAAATATTTATCTTGAGGTTGACAGCACTGTACTTTTGTGTACCTGTCTCCCCCCTCCTCACCCCACATTTGACCTCCCCTTATCCCGCTTTCAGCGACCAGGGTCAATTTAGCGAGCGCTGTCCTGAGGTGCTGGATGATTCCTCCGTGAGCGTTCTTGTGTGTTTTGTGAACCCGGAGGAAGAGTCCGTGTGCGATCATTTTTTATTTGGTTATTTGTAATTGTTTAGGCTACAATTGCCATTTTAGATTTGTTTTTATTTGAAGTCACTTTTTATTTTTCTATGTAGCCTATACGGTAATTATTTAATTGATTGTAGTATTATTGTTATAGTACGGTATTTAATTTATGGTTTATGCATGGAAACCTCATAAGTTAGTAATTTTTTATATTATTCTGATAGTTGAGTTTTTACAAAAGCTTTTTTATTTGTCCTCCAAAAAGTTATTTTTACTATTTTTATCCTATTTTACAAAAATGTTATTAAAAAATATTAAGTTTTAAGTAAAAAAAGTGAAACATGTTTTGTATAATTCATAATAGTTATAATAATTACATTTGTTAAATTAATTTTACCATTCTTGCTCTGTTTTGTATGGATATAGCGTGAAATCTATTTTATAATCATTTTCTGTTTTTATTTCAAACATTAAAAGTATTTAGAGTAAACTTACATTTTGTGCATTTATTTAAAACCCGGAGGAAACCTCCTTGAGCAAGAGACGGCGTTTTAAATTTTAAGCGACCTCTCGAGGGTTAAATAGCCAAAAACTAATTCAATTAATAGCTCTGTTTTTATAAGTTATTTTACACTTCTTATGTAGGTAGTTTTAAATTCAACATTGAGTCAACAAATCTTATGCTCTTCTATACAAATTCGGAGACACAATTTCCTTTCATTCCCCCCCCCCCCCCAAATCAAAAAATTTCCCGCTAATCACAAACCCCCACCCCCAAATTTTGGCTCAATGGCGCAAACTGCGCCATCAATCCCCCTGTGGACGGCAATGTCTGATATTGATGACACTCCCTTCAGTGTAATGTTCATCTTAAGACACGTAAATCAGATTGTGTTGGTGTCTCAAATCAAATTTATACGGTATTTCAAAAAATTTAGTGAAATGAAGTTAATGTAGGCCTTCCAACCATTACCTATTTTTGCAGCAAACACAGGGTCATTCCATATCAAATCAACCACAAAAAAATAATTTTAACACCCAAGGTCTCAGATTTTTATGAAACTTGGTCAATTTGTTCTTTTTATATGGATAAACAACCATACCAAGTTTTATTGACTCATCTCTATCGGTTTCAGGGACGTATTTAAGTATTTGCCGCCTCTAGGCACCGAAGTTTTTCTCCGCCCCCCCCCCCAAGCTTGTCAGCGCGCTTCCCGACCTAACTAAACCTAATACATGCCGTGTCACCTGATTTTGTAGAAAAGTAATTAGTCATTGCGTTCTGAAAATGCATCAACAAACATAATAAACTTTGAGCACTTTTTATAAATAAAAATAATTTTTAACATACACCATCTACTGTAAACAAATGTTATAAAATCATTAGGATTTTTTGTTACATTTTTCACTTAATTATTCTATTTACCATATTGATGACTTAGAAACTACTAGGCTATACATTTATCTTTTGATCGGCGGTCGCGAGCGTTTACGATCTGCTGTCGCGTTTTGATTTGGATCACAAGCGTTAGCAATCTTGATCAGAGCGTCTTGGTTGGCGATCGCGAGCGTCTCCATAATTAAAATTGTTTATAAATTTTAAGGCTAGAAGGCAAATTCAAAACTATTTAAAGACTTTACAAGATCCTTATTAAATTTAATACTAATTCTAGTCTTTCGAGATTTTGAAGACTACTAGACACTCTGTGTAAATTCATACTTGGAGACAACCATTTAAATTAAACACTTTAACTCATAATTATGCTTACAAGTTGGTAAAAAACACAATTGAAGTATAGGCTACCTACTACAGACCACAATGTTTACATTGGCAATTGGCGCCTGACGCTGCCGCTACCTAGTGGCGTACAAAATGAACACATGAGGGCGGAGTGAAAGCCCACTCCCGTGACCGTGAAGTATTTTAAATAGCCGAATTATTGTTGTTCTCAAAATTATTTGCTGAACATTTTTTAGATTAAAACTCCAACTTTTAAATTATTCCCCCAAATTTTGCCGCCCCCTAAAATTTACCGCCCTAGGCGCGCGCCTAGTCCGCCTATTCGGAAATATATCCCTGATCGGTTTTCTTTTTACAACCCGAGGCCCCCAAGTGGTTTTTGGGACCCAAAAAGTAGGAAAAGTAGGACTTTTTCGGTAAAAAGTAGGACTTTTTTTGCTAAAAAGTAGGACTTATTTTGACCTAAAAACGACAAAGTGACGCAAGAATAGCCCTTTAAAAAGTAGGAATCTATAATTATTTAATACGCTAAGGGTTATTTTGTCTTGAGAACTCCTCCTACAATTTTCAACAGATTTTCAAGTTTTTGGTGTCATTGGATAGGGCTTGGTCTGTAGTTGTTTCCGCCAAAAATTGATGAGAATCGGACTGAAAATAAAGGCGCTATCCACCATTGAAATCTCAAAGTTTCCCATTTAAATAACATTGGGATTGAATAAAACATTTTAAACATATGTTAATAATCAGCTGTAAGTACGTGTAGTTTTGGTGATTAAAGAGATTCACAATATTGAATTGGTCGGATGTCATTGATTTAGAGCTAAAAGTAACTTTTGTATTGTATTAAAATAAATTGCTCGATTTCGAGCAACACGTATACCAGTAAGTTTTATTGGAACAAATAAGGTTCTATAAATACTTAAATGAATATTTATTTACAAAATTTATAAATTTGATGTGAAATACAGTATTGGAGTGTATGCCACTAAAATAAGTCTATATACAATTTTATTTGCACTAGTGTACTCGTTGCTCAAAATTGAATAATTTAATTTCTATGAATAATAACAATTTTCATTTTATTTAGGCCCAGAATAACAAAGAAATTTTCATTTCTAAAACAACTTTTGCTAAATATTTTTTGTAGGCCTATATAAAATTTGCCGTCTATTAAATCAAGATATGGCCTTGGGTCTTTCAGATATTAAAGTAGCTTAAACGGTGGCTTAACAAGTGACTTAAATGGGCCGAAGCTCCTATTCAGCAGCCTTTACAAATTATTCAAATAGTAAGGATTGAGAACCCTAGCTAAAATGCCCAAGCTTCGCCCAACAAATACAGATCCAGCGTTGCCAATTCGAGGGTAATTACCCTTTTTGAGGGTATTTTGGGCCTTCGAGGGTACGGTAATCTTTTTGAGGATAAAAGGACAATTTTACTGAAATTGACAAGTTTGACTCAGTTAAGATCCGAAGTAGATTTAATACAGGAGCCAAATGGTTAATATTACTTAAAAACTTTCCTTGCATTTACCTCTCAACCTGTCGAAACTCACTATAGTCCACTATGTTTGAAAGTATTACAATAATTCTTGATTAATAATAGGTTTTTTGTGCAATTTAGTGCTTATCCGGCTTATTTGGTATTTTCGAGGGTATTTGAGGGTAATTTTGGCAAGGACTGAGGGTAATTTGATGAAAGGTGATTGGCAACGTTTTTAATTACCCAGTTTTATGTAATCCTTTTAATTTCAATCTAAACATTTTGCGAACTCATTCTCCTCAACCACTTACCCCTGATTCTTGAAGTACAAATATGTCTTATAAAATTAAAAATAATCGCATCATAATATTTGAGTGAATATTATGAGTTGAATGAATCAATTATAAGTTGAACAGACAGTGGCGCTTCAGCACAGTTTCTTGTCAATAGCAACACCAAAATTTAATATAGTAAAGCCAGGCTATATATTTAAAATATAGTCTTCACTCATTGACGTTATCTGGTTAACGTTTTAAAATCAAACCAAAAGACATGTTGCAATTTTAATGAAAAAATTTATTATTGAAATCCATGCTTTTATTCTGGACTACGTTTTACATTATTTATGTAAATTCCTTTGGCGAAACCCTTCAATTTGAGACCACTCAGATAGTTCTACAATCAGCAAAACGCTAAAATTTTTGCTCTAAATATTTTTTGCATGCATATTTAATGCAGTTTGTTAACCATGCACACTTAATGGGTTGACATAACCTCTTTGGTGTAAACATATTTTACTTTCGCTAATGTGCGGTATTTACGCTTAACTTAACAGCTGTTAACTTGAAAATCAATCAATTTAGTTACCAATGTTAATCAAATAGGAAAATGACGAACTTTAAGGGTTTGTGCGGCCCTTCTTTTTAAATGGATATTCACCAATTTTTAGAGGCAAATTAATGCTGAGTTATATCCAATGACACCAAAATGATTAAAATCGTTTGAACACTGTGGTAGGGGTTCCTTGTACAAAACACCATGTCGCGTATTAAATATATATAGATTATTTAAATAGAAATCCCCAACCGGAAAGGCCGGATGAAGTTTCAGCTGATATATAAAAATATTCTAGATGTTAAGTTCAAAAGAAATAAAACATCAAGAAATAATTGATTAATGTAAAAATAACCATACAGTTTTCATCATGACATATTCAGGGAAAGCATAAATAAATAAACGGTATCAGTTAACTGACACACACTTTCTCCCAACAATATGAAAAAAGGTGTTAAAAGCTTCAAACATTAATGTGTTGATGACTCAGTTGGATAGCTACCAGCTGAGCAGCGCTCATTTGACCCTACGCGCGTCTGTGACTTTTAACAATGTAGGCCTACTGCGTTTACCGCTAAACGAAAAATTGAATTTTCTCCGCAACCACTTGACGTAGAGCAATAATTTAAAATCCTGGATTATTTAGTTTTTTGAGCTTGATTTAATGGTGATGAATAAAATTTAATTCAAGGTAACAGCTATTTTGAAAATAAAAAAAATTGATTTTTGAAACACTTTTTACTCTATAACTTTTTAACGCGCATTTTCTCGGAGATTCGGTTGGTGTCATTTTATTCAGCGTTTTAAACTTAATAAACCACAAAATTTTTATCAAAATCGTTAGAGCCGTTTTTGAGAAATTTGAATTTTTCGCGTTTTTGGGGGTAAACTACCCTTAAAAATCAAAAATTAAAAAAATGAAAAAAACGCCTGGAATTATCGTGGGTTTGGACCTACATACCAAATTTCATCAAAATCGGACATTTGGGGCATTCTCTAGCTCTGTTTACATCCTGACACACACACACACACACACACACACACACACATACACACACACACACACACACACACACACACACACACACACACACACACACACACAGACATCACTCTGAAAACCACTTTTTTAGAACCAGGGGGCACCAAAACGGATAAATCCACCAACAACTCAAATTCAAAAATTTTGACGAAAACAATACTTTCTCCATATACTATGATATAGGGGGGGAGAAAGTAATAATGAAATGTTTAAAAATCCCAAGTCAACCAGCCTAAAAACATGTGTTTTTGATACATTTGTTCTATTGTTGATCATATGACTGTTTTTAATAATAAGAAAAAATCGTCTAACATCAATGTATACAGAACCGAATAAGTAGGGACATCCTTATAGGGAAGTGAGAACGCCACCCCCGAAATACAGACAGTACACTCTCGTTCATCGGAACTAATGTGGCGGACGGCCGGTTCGGATGTCGAAAAATTCCGATGAAGCGGAGTCCGTCGTGAGTCATCATTTCCGCCCGTACGGTGACCTATCGTGTTTGTATTCACTTTTGTTTTTAAAGATAACACAAAAGGATTTAAGATATTATGAAAATAAGACACTCAAACTTTGAACATGGTAACAATGAACCTATAGGAATAAAAAACAACGCAGCAAATAAAGATCCAAAATCTTTATTCTCATATTCCATATTCATATTCTACCCATATTCTAGCAGTCAACTGACTTCCACGTAACACAGTTGCAGTCGCGACGCGAGACAGACTGAATGACAGTTTGGGAAGCGGTCGAAACGGATGTTCACTTCCTGCCCCCTTCCTCTTACTATTTTTGTGCGAATACTCCACGGCCTCGTAAATTACATCGATGGGTACAGATTATGGAAAACGCCTGATGACGTTTGGTGCAAAATGTGATACTTCACTGTTTTTCGGATAGAACGAATGGAAATTGAAGGCGCTAAAACGGAAAAATTATTTATTTCGTAAGAAAAACAAATTAATGATATCCAGATTTTCAGTTCCGATGAAGCGGAGTTCCGATGTCGCCGAGTCCGATGAACGAGAGTGTACTGTAGCACCATCAAGACGTAATTTTTATTCAAGGATCATGCTGATTGGTCGAATGGAAACAGATGGCTAAAATAGTTTTGCAGCCGTTTGTTATTGTTTTGATTTTTTGTAAACAAATACGCTCATTTTGAAATTTAAGAGGTAGAAAGAGCGATTCCAGTGACAATAAGGAGAAGTAATCCTAGCATCAGCACTTTATTTCACTCTGGTTTTTGGGGGCAAAACTTAATTCTTTTAAGATGGGATGTCCCTAATTATTCGGTTCTGTATACATTGCTAACATAGAGGAACATGATTGATTTTGAAGTTTTTGTCTAAAAAATTGTTTTGAATAGATATTTAAAAGCAGTTCAGTGTAAGGTAGGGTCAATCTAAAGTTACATAAAATAAGCTATTATTTTACAAAATTTGCATAGTCAAGAGAATTATCATGGTGCCAGGTATAAATCTTAACAAGACAACTATGGTAATAACTTCTTCCCTATATAGAGGAAATTTGCTAATAACAAAAGAAATTTAAAATTAGCAAAAGTTTTATTTTTAACCCATAATAAAAAACAAAAAATCACTTCTTTGGAAGGACGTATATAAATTTCTAAACAAGGATAATAAGAGTAATACATTATAGCGCGTTAAACTTACAGACAGAAGACAGAAAAGTAGGAAAGTAGGACTTATGTATCAAAAGTAGGACTTTTCCTACTTTCCTACTAAAAAGTAGAAAAAGTAGGAGAACTTGGAGGCCTGCAACCCTTCAAAGTAGTTGTGATACAAATTCAAGTGCAGTGTTTGACTTAAGAGACAAAGATGACCCATCCATTGTAATCAATAGTTTAAGCACTTCACAGGATAACACTTCATTTTTTTTTTTAGAAAAAATACAACCTCTAAATTTAAGTCCTTCACAAGCAATGTAAATCCTAAATCAATAGCTGTCTTTCATCAAAATATAAGGGGGCTTGAGTCATCCATTGACTCATTGGAAATTACAATTGATGATTTAAAACCTGAAATAATAGTACTTTCGGAACATAAAATGCTTGACCCAACACTGGAAAGGATAAATATATTAGACTATAAAGTTGCTGCCGGTTTCGGTAGACAGAAGTCACGTGGGGGTGGTGTAGTTATTTTGGCCAAACCATATTTAAATTTAATAAAAATTGTTTTTAAAGACATACAACAATTAATAAGTGAAACAATATTTGAGTGTTGCTTAGTAGAATTTAAAAATGTCCTTCCTTAAAAAAATCCAGATCTATTAATTGTAGGCTTCTATAGAAATCCAATAAAATCAAATGAAACAGAATCGGTTGAAAAATTAAGTAAAATGTTTGAAATATTGACTAGTAAATTTGCAAATATTGCAGTTTTAGGAGACATAAATATTGATCTGACAGAAAAAAGCCACACAGCTAAAAATCTAAATAATATACTGACAGCTAATGGTTTAAGATACTTGGTTGATTTCCCAACTAGAGTAACAGAGTCATCAGAAAGCGTGATTGACAATATCTTTTCAAATATTGATAGCAATTTGATCAAGGTAATAGGAATCAATACACAACTTTCTGACCATGATGCCCAATTATTACACATTAAGTCAAGTTTGAAAGAAAATAAAAATAGTCAACGTCTTGTAACATTGGAAGTCTCAAGAAAATTTTCAGACATAAATATTTTTAAATTCACAATTGCATTAGAGACAGAGTCGTGGGTTGATGTATATGGCTGACCCAAATTTATGATAAATATGAGGTCTTTCATAGTAAATTAATGTTTTACTTTGACTTATACTTTCCGAGAAAGTTAAATAGAACTTTTAAAAATAAAAAGCCATGGATATCTGAAGACCTAAGGTCTGAAAAAAAAGAAATTATTGAACTCAGTAAAAACGCTAGAGAAACTAAAAATAAATTTATGTTCTTGGAGGTGAGGGAAAGAAACAAATCATATAGGAAAAAAAATTATGAACAAAAAAAGAATCATTTTTCAAAAAAAATTAATTCGTCCTCCAATGTAAATAAGACATCATGGAGTTTAATAAATAGCCTAATGAAGTCGGGAAAAATATCTTAAATGAGAGGAGTATTAATTTAAACATTGATGGTAATCTTGTGTATGACCCTAATATTGTGTGTGAAAGTTTCAATACTTACTTTATTAATTTTGTTGAAAATAGTATTTTGCCAAAGTTGGACTGTGGCTTAAGAAACAGAATGAATTATGTAAATCAAAACCTTATAAATAGTATTAATGAAATCTTTAGATGTAAGCCAATAGATGAGAAGGAAACATTAAGAATAATAGATGGTTTAAAAAAACAAAGCAAGTTCAGAATATGACGAAATTCCTATGAAATTAATAAAAAATGTCAAATTCCAATTGCTAAAACCAATAACACATTTAATTAACTCTTCTTTTATAACTGGTATGTTCCCTAGCAATCTCAAAATTTCTAAAAAAATTCTTTTAAAGTGCTACCAGTCTTTAAAAAAGGTGAAAAAACTAATATTAAAAATTATAGACCAGTCTCATTACTTCTAGCAATTTCTAAAATCTTTGAAAAAGCCTTTTGTGACCAATTAGTAGATTATTTAGAAAAAAATAATATAATTCGAGATTGCCAACATGGTTTTCGCAAAGGAAAATCTGTTGTTACCGCAGCAATTGAATTTGTAGAATCTGTAATAAACCGTTTAGATGAAAATAAGAAAGTAATGGGCATATTTATGGATCTAAGTAAAGCTTTTGATTCTATATCTCATACAGTTCTTTTAGAAAAATTACAAAACTTAGACATAATAGGCAAAGCGTATGATTGGATTAAATCATACTTAGAGAATCGAAAACAGTTTGTTCAACTAACTCATCTTGATGGAAAAATTTTCAAAAATCATTATAAATCTTCAACAAAAACAATCAAATATGGGGTACCGCAAGGCTCTATTCTGGGCCCAATCCTATTTATTTGTTATGTCAATGACTTCCCAAAATTATGCTGTTCTAGTATGACTTGCTTATATGCAGATGACACAAGTCTTAACATCAATGCTCCCTCCTGGGACAAAATCGAAAGTAAACTTAATAGCAATTTAATAGATTACCGATTATTTTACACAAAATAACTTGCTTTTAAATTTAGAAAAAACTAGTTGCATGGCATTTGAGACTCTGTATTCATTTGATGATTTATGAAAGAATTATTTACAACATAATAACATGATAAGTTATGATCATTTCAAGGAGCTAACAGACATGTTGAATGATAATCAGTAATTTTTTTCATATTTTATATACAGAACTGTATATATATAGTTTTATTTTGTTAAATTGTGTATCCTTCATTTTATTCTTTTACTTTATTATATCTATAGGTCTAGTTTATAGTTTTGGACACCATTCAATGAAGGCTATTCCATGAAATACTAATGAATAAAGAATATTTTGAATTGAATTGAATTGAAAGTTTTTACTAAAATGCCGGCCGGGGCTCGCCCGAGACCACAGACAGAACGTGTTTATTTTCTCAGAAAAAATCATATCTTTAATATTTATCAATAGAACTCAATAAAAATTTGAAAATTAACTAAATAAAACATGCTGATTTTGGAAAAAAATATTATAACACTCTAGGCCTTACCAAAAAATTACCATAAATTGTTATTTTACAATTATTTTATTTCCGGAAAGTGATTACAAGGGTTCACGTTGCAGCCAATATCTACCTGAGGGTTAAAGATAATCAAACAAAACTTTTTACTAAAATTATCTTGAAGATATTTTCTATCACATCCAACAATAAAATTAATGACTTTTTTATTCCTTCACATTTAAAAACTAATATTTGTCTGAAAAACTTGATTTTGTCAAATAATACAAGACCGATATGCTTATTTATTTCCTTGGGCATAAAATAGTGTGTAGTTATATAGTGTGAAGTACTGAAAAACTATTATTGTTGTAACTTAAGAAAACATGTTAGAGATAAAATATTATCATTATCACCTAAATAATTTGTTTAAAAACATTACATTAAGCCTTACATTAAACTTTACATTTAACTTAATTTGGTCATCCAGACCATGTCACCCACCGATTTGGATTTTAATAAAACTTGGTATGCTTGATTTATTTATTTATTTATTTATTTATTGACGGTTACACATTTTTTTACATTTATGACATGCAATAAATTCCCAAACATTCATTACAATGTATATAGTACATATCCACAGTGTTAAAAGTCTTTTCTATCAGGCAGTTGACAGGTACATGCAGATACTTTTCATTCAAATTCTAAACAAAATATATTATTTACACAATAATTGATTCTTCTATAAAGATAAGAAAATATACCAAGTTTCAGTGCTCTATCTCTGCACATTTATTTTCTAGAGCTGTTTGAAATTTGAATAAATGTGTCATTTTTGAATGCCCGATGTTTCCATGGTAATGTGCCCATTGTTCCATGATTATGAAAAGAAATTTGAAACTCTCTCATTTGCCAACCAAATAAAATGAAAATTGCAGGTGTTGTCAATAAACCTACAGATTTTAGAAAAAAAAAAAAAAAAAAAATAGTTAATAGTACTTCCAATTCATCTATTAAAAAAAAAGGTAAAATACAGACGTGTTTATCCGTAAGGCAACCGTACAGACAATCATGTATCAATAAGGTTTTTAGAGAAAAATTTTGTTTTACTGAAATGTAAATATTTTTTAAAGGCACAGTGGTTTTCAAGTTGAAGGTTTTTCAGCAATGCCAATAATATGTGCTACCTTATGATTCAATCAAATTCATGGCTTTTTCTCTGCTTTATAATTAAACAAAAATTTACACTTTTTTTTGTAAAATTCTTAGCGCCATGTTTAATATCTTTGCTGTGAATTAAAACATCTGTGAGCCAACTTAAAATCATAAAACTGTGTACTTTAATAACTCTTAACATTAGCAACAACCCATTTATAATATTAAAACCCTTTTCGATAAATTACAATTTTGTTTCATATTGTGAGGTGGAAAGCGAAACGGGACCTCTTGTCGGCAAAGTAAAATTTTCAGTACAGCTAAATACAGCGATTTTGGTCCAAATCATCGATTTTCAGTTTTTTATCGATTATTAATCTATATTTTGTGTAGAAAAGGCGTATATCGGTTAAAAAGTCGAATCAAAGCTTAAACAAGTCGATATAAATCATTTTGTTAGTCACTGCATGCCCTGAGAAAAGGTACCTCTTGTCGCTTATGGGAAAATAACATGGCCGACAAGAGGGCCCTTTTCAACAACACACTTTGTAAAGAAACATTGGTTCAAAAATGAGTCTCTCCTGAATTCTAGCAGACACTTAGAGAACTAGGACGAAGTTCTAGTGAAAGCAGAACATCGTCTGATTATTTTAATACGGACCCGCCAAGAGGTACCTTTTCTATAACCGAGGTTTTGGTTACAAAACTTTGACTTTCCTATACAGTCCTTTAAACAGTGGACAGTTATTACGTTATTGTAATTAATCAGTAATTATCAACCAACAATATTCTATTAATGATAAGCGGGATAGTTCAATAATGTACAGGGCATTTTTATTGTAAAGTACAAGGTTGGTAGCAATGGGTATCGTGGTTGCAACCATCAGCTGTTGCCCCAGCTACTGCCTCTGATTGGAGTATTGTAACACTGTCTTTGTTCACGTGTTATCAGTTCGGCTTGAATTTAGTTGTTTATCAGTTATTTTGTTGTTGATTTAATGACGAGTATTCAATTTAATAGCAGATCAAAAGCAAAATCTTTCAGCAATAGGTCCCACTTTGCTTTTCAATGGTTTACGTTCAAACTATCGATATTATTTTCTAATTAGGATGTTTATTTTGACTATATTAAACTAATTATTGGATAAAACATTTAAACAACAATGTGGCAGCAGTAAATGTTCAGTCTTGAAAAGGTATCTCTTGTCGTTATGGAGATATAACACTGGGCCGACAAGAGGTCCCTTTTCAGAAAATACCCTTGTGTACTACATGTTGCAATAAACACAGTATTAGCCTAAATTCTAGCGTTAGTTAAGGAAACTACTTGTGTTCTTCCTAAAGAGGACATTATAAGCTTTGCATTGATACCAACTTCATCGCTTAAAAACGAAAAATATAGATTCTGAGTTTATTTAAACTTTTTAAGGGCGTTTTCCTGAAAATGCCCTTCACGCTTCGAGAAAGTTCAAATGTCCATAACCCAACAAAAACAATCGTAGAGACATGAAATTTGCACCAAACTGTTAGGAATTTTAAGGTGATAATAAAAATATCAATAACTCAAAATCGGAAATTGCCGACAAGAGGTCCCTTTTCGCTTTCCATCTCACAATTTATGGTCATTCCATTGAAATTTTCCAAAAATGAATAACTTAAATCGCTTCTATTGGTTTTTTTTATTATTAAAAAAAACTTTTATGTTATTCATACATTTAATCAAGAAATAAAATTTTGTTTTTTAATTAAATGTAGTATAATAAGTTAGTTCTCATTAGCTGATTTTCAAACATGGCGGATGCTAATTAATTGTTATCTGGGTAAAGTTAAATATATCCTGACATTCAAAGAGATAAGTACAAATATAAAATAAAACGAAAGTTTAGATTTTACCATCTTTTAATATGATAGGCCTAGTCTTAAAAGTCAACCCTTTGAAAATCAATATTTAATAAATTAAAATTGAATGAATTAAATATAAATTTAACAAGTGAAAATGTTTTTTTTTTTCAATAATATAACTCAGGGAATACTCTTCAAATTTAATTAAAAAAATAAAAATGTCTTACACAGTTAAAAACTTACTCTTTAGAATAAAATAAATATACAGAATGTTAAACTTCGTACGGTTACACTCCATAAAATCCAAAATTTTAAAGTTTGATTATTACATATACAGCAAAGTATGTATTTCTCATAAGAAAAGTCAAAAAATCGGAATAGTTCCTGTATGAAGTATTCCTATGAAATAAAACCAGTTTCAAGTGGTTTACTAACTACTGTGCCTTTCAAAAATATTTACATTTCAGTGAAACAAGATTTCTCTCTAAAAAAAAAAATACTGATGTATGTGTTTCATTTTTTTAATAGCCTAGATGAATTGGAAGTAATATAAACTATTTTTTCCCTAAAATTTGTATAATATTATTGGCAACACCTGAAATTTTCATTTGATTTGGTTGGCAAATAAGAGAGTTACAAATTATTTTCATAATCAATGGCACATTACCGTGGAAATCTCAGGCATGCAAAAATGACAGTTTTATTTCAGTTTAACAGCTCTCTAGAAAATAAATGAGCAGAGATAGAGCACTGAAACTTGGTATATTTTCTTATCTGTAGAGAAAAATCAACCATACCTACCAAGTTTCATTAAAATACAAATCGGTGGGTGACATGGTCTGGATGACCAACGGAAAGGCTTAATGTAATGTTTTAAAGAAATTATTTAGGTACTAATATTTTATCTCTAACATGTTTTCTTAAGTTACATGAAATACCTAATAAACTAATTTCGCCATTTCAAAAACTTTCAGATTACATTAAAATATTGAAGAAAAACGATAATCTTGACCGTTTTTAATCACTTAAAACTTGGGAAAACAAGTTTGTCAATTTACCAAATATACCGACGACAATGCAAAAAATACCGACATCTCATGTCCTAATTACCGACATCGACATTTTAACACCAATTTGAGAAAGAAGAGGAGCATTATCGTACTAATAAAAAATATTTTATGGTTGTTTGTTATTTTATTTACCCATCCCACAATTTTTGTTTTAATATGTTGTCATTATCCATCTCCCAAAATGAAAAACTTTAAGGTCTGACGATTCTTCAATTGGGTGAGAAAGCCAACCTAACTCTTAATTTTACAGAAAACTAATTAAAAAAAGTTTAATAAAATTTATTTATACTTGACAAAAAGTAAGTTCAATATCTTCAGTATCATCTAGATGCAATATTGCAAACAAATACCAAAATACTACAAATTTACGCTAGAAGTAGAAAACGAGGAATAGGAATAGCCAGCAGGCCGGCAGACAGCAGCCGACTCTGCCGAGTGCCGACCTTACTTTGTAATGCCAAAATTGAAAGCTGTTGAGTTCGTTTCTGTATTATATTGGAATATTATTATAACAAACCTAAAACATTAGGAATGAGAAATATTTTATGTAATATGTACAATTAATTACATATTCTTTATTTAATACAAACAAGTTATACCATACATAACACATAACCTCAATAAATTACAACAGTACAGTTGAATATTTTTACCTATAAGCAGTCAAGACTAAGTGGACTATCTTTGTCGCTCAACTTCTTTTACTTGTAGCTTAATCATGTGTTTCTAACATTCTAGATATTGTGTTTCTAACTGTCAAATGTTGATGTTCAATCAAAACAAACAAACCCTGAATGCACGTCTTTATATATATTTTTTGATAAACATATAAGTTATAATGCATAATTGACAGGACACACATGATTATGCTACTAGCAAAAGAAGTTCAAAGTCAAAGATAGTCCACTTAGTCTTGACCGCTTCTAGGTAAAATAATTCAACTAACTGTATAAAAGTTTGGTGAAGTTTAAGGCAAACACGAAACCACTAATATCAGAATAATATTTGATATAACTTTATAATGAATATTTATAAAATTCATTTAAATTTGGTATAGCCTAATATGAAACTAAAACATGTTTTATATCAAGTGTTGGTAAGTATTAAATAGTTGGGAAAAAATAATACCGACAATGGTGACAACACTATGTCGGTATTTGGTGCAGTGATGAAATTTTGTTTCAAATACCAACATCGCAAATTAAATTACAATAAAAAAAGATATCAGTATTTATGATTCATATTTGAAACCCTTATTATTTGGTCTCCAATTAAAACACAAGTTTAATACAAACATATAATTATTCAAATACTTATTCCCTAAGCCAGATCTTTGTGTTCCTAAAGGAAACCTGTAAGATTCTTAACTAAAATCATAAATAAGAACAAGGGCAGACAAAACTTACAAAACAAGGGCAAGCACACACTTATAAAAGGTAGAAAATTGTTTCTTTTTATTTTTTCTCATAGAAAGAAAGACCACAAACTCATCTGACTTTGAAAGTAGCCAATACAGATGATGAACAGCTTATATTTTGTGATCAAATGTGACCTTGTCGGTATTTGGTACACTGTCGGTATTTGGGGCATTTAGGCTACCTTAACTACACACTATTTTATGCCCAAGGAAATAAATAAGCATATCGGTCTTGTATTATTTTTTTAAATCAAGTTTTTCAGACAAATATTAGTTTTTAAATGTGAAGGAATAAAAAAGCCATTAATTTTATTGTTGGATGTGATAGGAAATATCTTCAAGATAATTTTAGTAAAAAGTTTTGTTTGATTATCTTTAACCCTCCAGGTAGATATTGGCTGCAACGTGAACCCTTGTAATCACTTTCCGGAAATAAAATAATTGTAAAATAACAATTTATGGTAATTTTTTGGTAAGGCCTAGAGTGTTATGATATTTTTTCCAAAATCAGCATGTTTTATTTAGTTAATTTACAAATTTTCATTGAGTTCTATTGATAAATATTAAAGATATGATTTTTTCTGAGAAAATAAACACGTTCTGTCTGTGGCCTCGGGCGAGCCCCGGCCGGCATTTTAGTAAAAACTTTGAAGGGTTGTAAAAAGAAAACCGATAGAGATAAGTCAATAAAACTTGGTAGGGTCAAGTGGGGTAAGTGTACCCCCAAAATCACATAGTACCACTTTGACTACAGATTAAAAAACACATGTAAGTGATATAAAAATAAAATTTTGTATGATTATTCTTTGGAATGTTTTGTATATGTAGAATTTTTATTTTGTTAAAAATCTCAATTTTGTATTTTTTAGAATTTTTTTTGTAAAGTGATGTTTGGGGGGTACACTTGCCCATGAATCTGGGATAAGTGTACCCCCCCCCCCTCAATGTAGCTTTGCATTGCATATATGTTGATGTTGGGGCAAGTGGATTATAGAGAAGAAAATGAGCTTTCTTTTGGTTTTTTATTTATCAAAATATCTCAAACGGTTCAGGAGTTATGAACTTTTTTGTGAACCTCCGCACGGTAAAACGGAAAACCCAGTTTTTAAAGAAATTGTAAAGTAAATGAAAACATAGAGATAACACTGTTTCAATTAATTGACAGTTAATAGGTCTTAAAGAGCAGAAAATTATCTTCATTTTGATTTTTTATCTATCAAAATAACTTGAAAAATACGGTAGTTAGGAAATTTCTTATAAACGTCCGCTTGGTGAAGTAACTTTAAACCTTAATAAGTTATTTTTATTTTACTTAGGCCTTAAATGTTCCTATACTAAACTAAAAAAATGTATTGAAACAAGTAATGTACTTACCTTTTTTCTTCATACATGAGATAAGAGTTTGTCTTATCATCAGCTAATCTATCCATTATTGAGGGGGGCGTACACTTGCCCCATTGGTAAAAGTACACTTGCCCCAACAGCGATATAACACAGGGTAAGTGTACCCCCCCCCCCCCTAACTCCCCCAAAATGGCTTTTTTGGTAATTAAAAATATTATTTTTGAATTCCTCTTCAAAAAATGAGTCAGATTACCAATTTTAAAATAATTACCTTAATATTTGAATTTTTAGTAATTTCTTCAATTTTCCAAGCGGCACTTGCGTTTAGAGTACAAACGTAAGATGTTTTTAAACTCTTCAAAACACACAGTAATAATAACCAGATAATTTTTTAGTGATTATAATTTGAAAGAGCATAGTTTGAAATACCTTTGGCTAAGTTTTGAAATTTTTTGAGTAATAAACCGATTTTTTATTAGCTGGGAGTCCACTTGCCCCGGGGGTACACTTACCCCACTTGACCCTATATGGTTGTTTATCTATATAAAAGGAACAAATTTACCAAGTTTCACAAAAATCTGTGACTTTGGGTGTTTTGCCCTGGTTGAGTTGATATGGAATGACCCCACAGCAGTACTTTGTTATTTATATACCGGTATGTTTTTGTGAAGAGTAATTTAACCATGAACCTAGACCTAGGCCTATAATAGTTGAGAGTAGAAAGGGAGATATAGAAATGAATAAGTCATGCGTCATAGGTCTAATTGAAGGCTAATTCAAATAGGCCTACAGTAGACTCTTGACTGACCAACTCCGGAACCAGATTAGACTAGCGTCTCAGCCTAGCTAAGTTATAAACCTGTTGAAGTCGTACAAAATTCTAGGACCTGAATATATAAAGTTAAATGTTAATAGGAATAGGCCTAGGCCTAAATGATTTCAAAATTAAACACAATGTAAGAAGTCCATTTACTTAGGCTAGGCCTATGTGAACTTTGCTAGGTAGGCCTATTAGACTGATACCCACGGATTCCTAAATAGGCCTAACCAAGTTTCTGCCACGGCATTAATAGTGGTTTTCTTTAAAGGATAACCCTAAGCAAAGTGAGTAAACTTATGTAGCCTAGAGTAACATTAAGATAATGCCTAGTTGTAAGTTTTAAACATTAGGCCCCTAAACAAGCTATGATTGTGTACTTACTTCTTTTTGGCCATCACAAAGATATTTGATTCCTGGATATTCTTTATCATACGGATTAATATGAATATTTACACCCTTTACTGTCCCACCTTCATCAACGAAGGCTTTGTATTCTTCACAAAGATAACTGGGAGCCAAGGCCTCAAGTTGTTTCAAGTACTGGTCCTTGACAAACCATGCATCATACTTTCCTTCTTTGGCATTTCTCTCAATAATTCTCAAGGAATCATGCATGGGTTTCTTCGCATAGAAAAAATGTTGATTGTACACTTCTTTTGGAATATATTTCTTGTAATCACTTTCGACTGCTTCCCTTGAAATTCGGGTCTCCAACATAACTCTAAACATATCAGCTACACCCATTCCTAAAAGCTCACTCTTATTTTTTTCACAATTAATTTCAGATACTTTGTTATTCAAAACATCTTGTCTAGCCTGATGAAAATAAAAGTTGTAAGCTTCTCCATCTATCGCCCTTAATTTACTGAAGTCTGGCACTTTAAATCTTAATCTAAAGTCAAAAATTGTTATTTTTGAATCTGTTAGTTTAACAAGTGGGCTAACCCATTCTTTAGTGTTATGAAATCGCAGTGCAAACAAATGTCGTGCAACAGGTTTTATGTTAAATCGTTGACATAGGTCAATAACTATGTCTTCGGCTCTGGTCTCCTTATCAACAGCACACCGAACAGGGTCTTTGTGGATCACATCGTACACTTTTATGAACTGACTGTAATCCATTTTACTCAGGTCTGTTTACAATTCACAGAATCAACACTTGATAAAAAATCATTTTAAATCACATTACACCAGCATTTTAAGACACTGTATACTTAATAACACCAAACCAAAGCCATAATTCCTAAGCTTCATCTACGTTAATTGTATGTAAACTCATCTCTCTTCGCCTCTTCGGTCTGTGTCTATTCTGTTTCATCTTATCTTCTTTCTATCTTCTTCTTGCTATCTTGCAGTTATGCAGTTCTCTTCTCTTCAGTTCTCTTCCAGCTTCCAGCTAGTGGATAGTGCTGGTTTCACCACATCCCAGTTAGTCATTCGGTAGTCGTTGTAGAGTATCGAACTGAATGTGTAGAGTATCGAACTGAATGTCAGCGTATCGACATCGTTTCGGCTACGTCGTTGTCTGCTCACTGCTCAGACCAGACCAGACCACTTTCACTTGTGATTTTCTGTTTGCTCTCTTTAACCAGAATAAATAATCATATCAGAATTTAACAGAATAATTACACATACGTGATTTAACCAGAAACGTGATTTAAAAAGACGTTAAAATACGCAATTGTATAAATTGTGCTGCTAAAGAGTAAAGACTTAGTATGTAATTACGTTGAGTTGTTGGGTTTTCTACACAACTTTTGTCTTACTTGGGATAGGCCTAAATTTGTTATAACTTAGTCGTTTACTGTAAGAGTTGCTAGAAGCAATTAATAGCTCAATTATTTCGCTCATCATTTTAATATATTCCAATAAGGTATGAAGTAACTTTGCCTCACTTTTTAAAGAACTGTCCATTTTGGGAATTGTTCAGATTTATTCTTACATATATCCTTTGGTGATCAAATAAATAAAGGAAAATAAAGAAACACAAATTTTGAAAAACTTAGGCAGACCTAAGTATTTAGGGCCTTTGCCTATCTTGCTGAACAACCTAGTATAAGTGACGTAGAGGCTTTGGTTTTGCCTGATAATAGGCTAGTATAGGGTGACCAAACGTCCCGGAAAACCGGGATTGTCCCGGTTTTTTATCATGTAATGCGATGTCCCGAACAATTGTATCGGGACGCCCAAAAGTCCCGGAATTCTGTTTTTAAACTGATTAAAAAAATTATTGAGACATAAATAGGTCAATTCAAGTTTTGTAAATAGCCCATTCAATTTCTATCCCTTCTGCAAGTACAGAGTAACTCAGTCCTCAAAATAGTACTCAGAGTTGGCAAAAATTGCAGAATACTGTATTTGTTTGCAATCAGCCCACAACGCCAACACAGAGAGAATATTTTAGTTCATGAACATCCAATGGAGAGACGAATGGAACAGAATGGAAGTGGTCTCGCTGGAAGGAATCTTACAGATTCTTTATAATTGTGACTCTGAGCAATTTTTTAACTACGTTTTAACAAATAACAAAGCCATGATCAAGAAAGCCGGAAGCAGAGACAAAAATATTCCTTACTGCAAGGCCGATCATTATAATCAGTGCTGATAATCATTTAATCATTTAAAATTTAATCATTTGAAATATTTTATTTAGGTATGTTTGCCATAAATACCCACATTTTATATGTAGTCAATTGTATGTAGTAATGTTGTCAATTACTGTAATTTTTATTACTATCATTCGATGACAGCACGAATTTTGAACAATGGTACATTTAACATAGATTACTAAGGGTTTAAGTTATGGAAATTTATGAAACTTTGTTTTTGTGCGAATCTGATACTGAACTGTATAAAAACACTATGAATCAATCAAATTTTATTAAGCCTAATTCTTATCCAGGGAAGAATATGGATTAGTTGGTTAGTATACGGTTTTGTGTGGGGGGGGGGGAGGGTATATGTTCGGAGCTGTCCCGGTTTCCTCTGAGAAGGATTTGGTCACCCTAGGCTAGTATCACCATATTATTTCGTAATCGATTCAAGATGGCCGACAGCAAAGATAGAAGTGTTTGGTGCTCCGTATTTTATCGTTAATCTTAATCATTAAAATAGTTTTTTTACTTAGTGAACACAGTTTTTTAGTTTAATCAAGTAACAGGAATAATTTTAATCCCATCAAATCACAGTTTTAACCGTAGAAAATAGGAGAAATATTTGAATGAATTCTCGAAGTGGATCAACTAGGCCTGCAGTCGCCATTTTAGACTGAGAGGAAGCTGCATCGTCATTTCGTCAACCCAGGTTACAATTAGCCTAAATTGGTAAATGTTTTGTGCTGTTTGGACTCGATATATTCTCAATGGCAGTAAGTATGCCTGATACAGGGTTAGGCCTTGATGCCAAATCTAGTATTCAGCCTAGGGACAGAGTTGTTTTGAATATTAAATGTCTGAAATGCAACAGAAATGTAAGAAATGGCATACTTTGTGACGTATGTGACAGGTGGCATCACTTTCGATGTGCCAATGTATCTGATGACAAATTGCCTAATGATAATGAGGATTGGAAGTGTCCTAACTGTGTTTCGGCTTGTAATGATACTTCTGTGGCTAAAGACAAACTTTTGACTCCAGATGATGATGATGATAAGTGTTATAAATCATTACAAAAGATTATTCTGTTGTTACAAAATGATGTAAAATCTCTGCTGGAAGAAAACCAAAAGCTAAAGGAACAAGTGAAAAGTGAGGGTTCCACAGCCCTCTCTTGCAATGAAGTGAATCCTAGAAGGTGGGAGTCGGTGCCTAAACATAGACTTGCTAGGCCTATTCCCGTTGATACTAGGGATAACCTGGATTTCCCTCCCCTCTCAAATAGGTTTAGTCTTCTCTCCACTGTCACTGATGGGGAGTCTGATGTGGCTACAGCAAGCCCTAATGAGACTGAAGATGTAGTCATTAATGAAGAAAGCCTAGTTAGACTTAGGTCTAGGCCATTGAAAGTTCATCTCTACTCTGACAGCCAGGGGAGAGGCATCTACAGGGACTTTCTAAGACACAATGCCCATAGTATTACAGCTACAGTCAAACCGGGAGCAAAGTTTCGAGATGTAGTCAATACGTGCAACCCGGATCCTAAAGATGTTACTGTGCTCTTGGCCGGTACGATTGATGTGGCAAGAAATGAGAGGCGAGACTTGCTGTCATCACTGCGGAAAAAACTTGCTGATCTCCGTACTTCGGGAAATGTATTGGTGTTTTCTGTTCCACACAGACATGATCTTCCAGATTGGTCCATTGTGAATAAAGAAGTAATCAAGACAAATGAGGACATTTTTAGAATATGTAAACGTTTTCATAATGTGACTTGGATTGATGTAAGTAGTATAGGAAGGAAATTTTACACTAGCAATGGTTTACATTTCAACAATCTTGGTAAAAAGTACATCAGTAGGAAAATACTTGAAATAGTTAACGGCATTGCAAATCAAATTAAAGAATCTGATTCCATTCCTCTGTATCAAAAAGATGAAAATTTTTTAGAGAACATGTGCAGGGGTATATAGAACCAAGTTCTAATCTGTCAGTAAAGCCAGTATTTAAAATAGATAGGCCTTTCCCAGTGAGTATAACTAACTCTAATAATGACTCTAGGCATGCATTTAGCTTATATTTTCACAATGTACAGAGTTTGTTTGGTAAATTTGACCTCATTGAGATTGAGATATGGAAAAATAGTTTTGATGTATTGTGCATTGCGGAACATTGGTTAAAATCAGAGGTACTTGAATTGTCTTGTTTTAATGACTTTAAGGTAGCTTCTTGTTTTAGTAGAATTCATAAAAGTCACGGTGGATCTGTTATATTTGTAAGAAACAATCTTGTTTGCAGAGAAATGCCAGAAATTAACAAATTAGCTTTAGAGGAGGTTTTTGAACTTTCATCTTGTTTTATTGAGGATTTTCAAACTTTAATTATATGCTTTTATAGAGTTCCTGAGGTAAATAATCTGCAATATTTTTTTGAAAGGTTAAGTAGCCTACTTAGAATTGTGCTACTTATGAACGTAGAAGTTATTATCTCAGGAGATTTTAATTTAGATTTTAATAATTCAAAAAGTGTATCGACTATTGACTTGTGTAATCTTATCGAAAGTTTTGGAATGAACATATTATTAAAAAATGTCATTACAAGACCTGGTAATAAAAAATCCGGTAAATGTATTGATAATATAATTACAACTTTTCATCCATTAACAACTAATGGAAATGTAATTAAAACTTGCTATTCTGATCATTATGCTGTTAATATGAATATTAATTTTAAGTTTGATACAAATGTCAATGTAGGCCTAGATTTAAGTTTTAAATCCATCCGTTCTATTAATGATTTGAATTTATCTGTCTTTGCTCAGTGTTTGAAAAGTATTGATTGGTATCCTGTATATTGTTTAAATAATGTTAATGATAAGTTTTTAATATTTTTTGATCTGTTTTTGTGGGCAGTAAACTCTAGTTTTCCCCTCAAAAAGGTGAATAATGGCAATAAGCCTAGGTATGGGTCAGTTAACAAATGGTACACTCCTGCTTTAAGTAAATTAAAGCAACAGCTTGATAAACAGTATTTTCTCACTATTAACTCAGTATGTCCTAAAATTAAAGATGACTACAAAAAATTAAAGTATAAGTACAGATATGAGATTCGTAAAGCCAAGTTAACTTTTAACAACAATTTAGTCTCTCAAGCAACAAACAAACCAAAACAGATATGGAAAATAATTAAGGAAAATTCAACAGCAGGTAGCAAAGTTTCTGAGGCAATTCCCCCATCACTATCATCCAATGGGTTTAATGATTTTTTTATAAGTAGTGTTGAGGATGTTATAAAAAATATACCTCAAAGTCAAAATCCACCAGTGCACTATGTACAAGATGCTTGTAGTACATTAAATGTTACGGGTTTTTCCTTTACTCATGTGACTGTTGAAGATGTCCACTCTGCAATAATGTCATTAAGTAATAGCTCTTGTCTAGACATATATAATGTTAACTCTTTATTTCTTAAGCAAAGTAGTAATTTTATATCAGATGTGTTGTGTCATATTATAAATGAATGTTTTAATGTAGGCTACTTTCCTGACAAACTTAAGGTATCCAAGGTCATTCCTGTTCATAAAAAGGGTGATAAAGGGACATTCAGTAATTATAGACCTATATCATTGATCCCTACATTGTCAAAAGTATTTGAAAAACTTACCAGTAATCAAGTCAACAAATATTTAAATGCAAACAATTTACTTTTCAAAAATCAGTATGGATTTAGAAGTAACCACTCAACTTGTGAAGCAGTCATGAAGTTCATACAGAATTGTCTTGATGGTAAAGAATGTAATTTTAAAGTAGGTGCTAAATTTTTTGATCTGTCAAAAGCATTTGACACTGTTTGTCATGATACTCTTATTTTAAAGCTCAATTCAATAGGTTTCTCCTCGACTGCTACGGCCCTTATGAAATCATATCTTTTTAATAGAAAACAATCAGTGTTTGTCAATAACTCTTTTTCTAATTTTCATACTGTCAGTAATGGAGTGCCACAAGGATCTATTTTAGGTCCTCTTTTGTTCATTATCTATGTCAATGACCTGCCCATGACTATTGAAACTAACTCTATAACTTGTTATCTCTATGCTGATGATTTATGTGTTAGCTACTTGTCAAAAGATACTAGTCCTGTGTTTTCATCGGATATTCTAAAGGAATGGTGCAACGCAAATTCTCTCTCTCTTAATTTAGATAAAACACAAGAGCTTATTATTTCTTATGACCATAAAACTGCAAATTCTGAGCCAGTTAAATTTTTGGGTATAGTCATTCAGAGTGATTTGGATTGGCGTTCCCATATTGAATATGTCACACCTAAGGTAAATAGGGGTGTATTTCTAATAAGAAAACTTAGTAATATTGTTTCATATGAGGTGTTACTTAATGTTTACTATGGTTATGTACATTCGCAACTAACGTATGGTACTGTTTTGTGGGGAAACAGCTCATATGCCAATTGTTTATTTTCATCACAGAAAAGAGCGCTTAGGGCTTTGTTTAAGCTTCCTCCTAGAAGTCATTGTAAGCAATATTTTATTGATTCCAAAATAATGTCACTTCCATGTATATATATATTTCAGTGTCTCTTGTTTGTTAAAAAGAACATAAATAATTTTAGGTTAAACTCAGATAATCACCACTATAACACTAGACATAGGTATGATCTTAGTAAGTCTCAATGTACTTATTCTAAAACATTGAAGAGTTTCCATTGTACTGCCATTAATATTTTTAATCACCTTCCTTTTTCTATTAGAGAATTAAATCTGGCTAAATTTAAAATAGAAGTTAAAAAAACTCTTACTCTTGCCTGTTTTTATGATTTAAAGGAGTATTTCAGCTATAACTTTTAGTACATTTAATCCTGTATTTCTTACACAATCAACTGTATATTTATTTAATGTATGTTATAAGTGATGTTTTACAAACTGTTGTATTTGAATTTTCTATGTTTTAATGTTTTTAGACCTAAGTAACATATGTACCTTATTGACGTGTCCTATGCAATCAATTACTTTGTATTTGTATTGTCTACGGGAAATAAAGAATTTGAATTTGAATTTGAATTATATTATATAAATAAATAATTTATCACCATTGTATCACATTTAACTATAGCCACTTATCCGTTAGCAGTCTTCGTTTCATTGGGTAAACACAATCTAGACGCTTTGTCCTTCCTTACAACAGTAAGGTTCTAACTCTAAGTGACGATCACAAATATCCTCCATTTTGCAGCATTGAAATTGGATTTTTGTGTTCGAGTCCGAGTTCAAATTCATATTCGATATGAATGATACTTCGATACTCTGTAGTTTCGGTTGGCTACTACCAAATGACTAACTGGGATGTGGTGAAACCAGCACTATCCCCAGCGGGTTCAAGTTCTAGTTTTTTTTTGTTGTTCTTTTTCGCAAAAGCAGGCTTAGGTTTTTATATACCCATGCAACCTCGATGTACCCTGGTTGCTTCCATAACTCTGGTCTGGTAGCGGCCCCACGACACTTCCACCTGGCCCATCCTGCACCTGCAGCAGTGAGAGGGGGTTAGAATCAGCAACAGCAGGGAGAGCTGGAACCATGCGGCCGGCATCTTGAGCAGAGCCATCATGAGGCTGGCCCCGGCCTGGTAGCGGCCCCACGACACTTCCACCTGGCCCATCCTGCACCTGCAGCAGTGGGAGGAGGTTAGAGTCAGCAAAAGCAGGGAGAGCTGGAACCATGCGGCCGGCATCTTGAGCAGAGCCATCATGAGGCTGGCCCCGGCCTGGTAGCGGCCCCACGACACTTCCACCTGGCCCATCCTGCACCTGCAGCAGTGAGAGGGGGTTAGAATCAGCAACAGCAGGGAGAGCTGGAACCATGCGGCCGGCATCTTGAGCAGAGCCATCATGAGGCTGGCCCCGGCCTGGTAGCGGCCCCACGACACTTCCACCTGGCCCATCCTGCACCTGCAGCAGTGGGAGGGGGTTAGAGTCAGCAACAGCAGGGAGAGCTGGAACCATGCGGATGGCATTTTGAGCAGAGCCAACATGAGGCTGGCCCCGGCCTGGTAGCGGCCCCACGACACTTCCACCTGGCCCATCCTGCACCTGCAGCAGTGGGAGGGGGTTAGAGTCAGCAACAGCAGGGAGAGCTGGAACCATGCGGATGGCATTTTGAGCAGAGCCAACATGAGGCTGGCCCCGGCCTGGTAGCGGCCCCACGACCCTTCCACCTGGTCCATCCAGCACGTTCAGGGGTGGGAGGGGGATAGAGTCAGCAACAGCAGGGAGAGCTGGAAAAACAGGGCCGGCATCTTGAGCAGAGCCATCATGAGGCTGGCCTGGCCTGGTAGCGGCCCGGCCAGCCGCTAAAATTCTAAGTTCCCAAGGTGATCGCAATTCCTCTTTAAGAAGCATAAAAGTAGTCTTTCTAAAATATTTTTAAAATTCCATTTGGATGTGCTTGAAACATATTTTAAAACCATTCAGCGTATCCTTTGGTTTACATATCAAGGAATCGTTCGGAAAATTTTTAAGTTCCAAAGGTGATCGCAATTCCTCTATTAGGAGCATAAAAGTAGTCTTTCTAAAACATTTTTAAAATTCCATTTGGATGTGCTTGAAACATATTTTCAAAGTAATCAGCGTATACTTTGGTTTACAAATCAAGGAATCGTTTGGGAAATTTCCAAGTCCCCAATTTTATTCTACTTTTATGCTTCTAATAGATGAATTGCGATTACCTTGGGAAATTATAAATTTCCCGAACGATTCCTTGATATGTAAACCAAAGGATACGCTGATTACTTTGAAAATATTGGTTACCCAAATGGAATTTTAAAAATGTTTTAGAAAGACTACTTTTATGCCTCTAATAGAGGAATTGCGATCACCTTGATGACTTATAAACTTCCCGAACAATGCCTCTATATGTAAACCAAAGTATTTGCTGATTACTTTTAAAATATGTTTCAAGCACATCAAAATGGAATTTTAAAAATGTTTTAGAAAGACTATTATTATGCTTCTAATAGAGGAATTGCGATCACCTTGGGGACTTAGAAATTTCCCAAACGATTCCTTGACATGTAAACCAAACGATACGCTGATTATTTTGAAAATTTGTTTCAAGCACATCCAAATGGAATTTTAAAAATATTTTAGAAAGACTACTTTTATGCTTCTAATATAGGAATTGCGATCACCTTGATGACTTAGAATCTTCCCTAATGATTCTTTGATATTTAAACCAAAGGATACGCTGATTTTTTTAAAAATATTTTTCAAGCACGTCCAAATGGAATTTAAAAAATTTTTTAGAAAGAATACTATTATGTTTTTATTAGAGGAATTGCGATCAGCTTGGGGACTTAGAAATTTTCAAACGATTCCTTGAAAGTAAAACTAAGTATACACTGATTACATTGAAAATATGTTTCAAGCTCATCCAAATGGAATTTTGAAATGTTTTGAAATATCGAATATTATGCTCCTAAGGGAGAAATTGCGATCACCTTGAGGACTTAGAAACTTCCCGAACGATTCCTTGATATGTAATTAAAGGATATACTGATTACTTTGAAAATATGTTTCAAGCACATCCAAATGGAGTTTTAAAAATGTTTTAGGAAGAATACTATTATGCTTCTAATAAAGGAATTTCGATCACCTTGGGGACTTAGAAATTTCCAAAACGATTCCTTGATATGTAAACCAAAGGATATACTGATTACTTTGAAAATATGTTTCAAGCACATCCAAGTGAAAAAATGTTTTATAAAGACTACTTTTATGTTTCTAATAGAGGAATTGCGATTACATTGGGAAATTAGAAATTTCCCGAACGATTCCTTGATATGTAAACCAAAGGATACGCTGTGTACTTTGAAAATTGGTTACCCAAATGGAATTTTAAAATTTTAGAAAGACTACTTATATGCTTCTAATAGATTAATTGCGATCACCTTGATAACTTAGAAACTTCCCGACTGATTCCTTGATATGTAAACCAAAGGATACGCTGATTACTTTGAAAATTTGTTTTAAGCTCACCCAAATGGAATTTTAAAAATGTTTTAGAAAGACTACTTTTATGCTTCTAATAGAGGAATTGCGATCACCTTGAGGACTTAGAAACTTCCCAAACGATTCCTTGATATGTAAACTAAAGGATATACTGATTACTTTGTAAATATGTTTCAACCACATCCAAATGGAGTTTTACAAATGTTTTAGGAAGAATACTATTATGCTTCTAATAAAGGAATTGCGATCACCTTGGGGACTTAGAAATTTCCCAAACGATTCCTTGGTATGTAAACCAAAGGATAAGCTGATAACTTTAAAAATATGTTTTAAACACATCCAAATGGAATTTTCAAAATCTTTTAGAAATACTACTATTATGCTTCTAATAGAGAAATCGCGTCATATTGGGAACTTAAAATTTCCCAAACGATTCCTTGATATGTAAACCAAAGTATACGCTGAATTTATTGAAAATATGTTTCAAGCACATCCAAA
>JAQYXR010000201.1:150000-152593 GCA_030545055.2 Neoaliturus tenellus
TCAGTCAGTCAGTCGGTCAGTCGGTCGGTCGGTCGGTCGATCGGTCGGTCAGTCGGTCGGTCGGTCGGTCGATCGGTCAGTCGGTCGGTCGGTCGGTCGGTCGGTCTTTCGGTCGGCCGGTCAGACGGTCAGTCGGTCGGTCAGTCGGTCAGTCATTCAGTCAGTCAGTCAGTCAGTCAGTCAGTCAGTCGGTCAGTCGGTCAGTCGGTCAGTCAGTCAGTCAAGTCAGTCATTTTTTCAGTCGGTCGGTCGGTCGGTCGTTCAGTCGGTCAGTCGGTCAGTCAGTCAGTCAGTCAAGCAGTCAGGCAGTCAGTCAGTGTGTCAGTCAGTCGGTCAGTCGCTCAGTCAGTCAGTCAGTTGGTAAGTCGGTCGGACGGTCGGTTAGTCAGTCAGTCAGTCAGTCAGTCAGTCGGTCAGTCGGTCAGCCGGTCAGTCGGTCAGTCAGTTAGTCAGTCGGTCAGTCAGTCAGTTGGTCGGTCGGTCGGTCAGTCGGTCGGTCGGTAGGTCGGTCGGTCAGTCGGTCGGTCGGTCGGTCGGTCGGTCAGTCATTCGGTCAATCGGTCAGTCGGTCAGTCAGTCAGTCAGTCAGTCAGTCAGTCAGTCAGTCAGTCTTTCGGTCAGTCAGTCGGTCAGTCGGTCAGACAGTCAGTCAGTCAGTCGGTCGGTCGGTCGGTGGGTCGGTCGGTCGGTCGGTCGTACGGTTGGTCGGCCGGTCAGTTGGTCGGTCGGTCAATCCGTCGGTCGTTCGGTCGGTCGGTCGGTCTGTTGGTCGGTCAGTCGGTCGGTCGGTCGGTCAGTCAGTCGGTCAGTCGGTCGGTCGGTCGGTCGGTCAGTCAGTCAGTTAGTCAGTCAGTCAGTCAGTTAGTTGTTCAGTTGGTCAGTCGGTCGGTCGGTCGGTCGGTCGGTCGGTCGGTCGGTCGGTCGGTCGGTCGGTCTTTCGGTCGTTCGGTCGGTCGGTCGGTCGGTCGGTCGATCGGTCGGTCGGTCGGTCTGTCGGTCGGTCGGTCAGTCGGTCGGTCGGTAGGTCGGTCGGTCGGTCGGTCGGTCGGTCAGTCGGTCGGTCGGTCGGTCGGTCGGTCGGTCAATAGGTCGGTCAGTCAGTCAGTCAGTCAGTCAGTCAGTCGGTCAGTCGGTAATTCAGTCAGTCAGTCGGTCAGTCGGTCAGTCAGTCGGTCAGTCGGTCGGTCGGTCGGTAAGTCGGTCGGTCGGTCTGTCGGTCGGTCGGTCAATAGGTCGGTCAGTTAGTCAGTCAGTCAGTCATTCAGTCGATCAGTCGGTCGGTCAGTCGGTCGATCGGTCGGTCAGTCGGTCGGTCGGTCGGTCGATCGGTCGGTCGGTCGGTCGGTCGGTCGGTCGGTCGGTCGGTCGGTCGGTCGGCCTTCCGGTCGGTCGGTCAGTCGGTCGGTCGGTCGGTCAGTCAGTCAGTCAGTCAGTTGGTAAGTCGGTCGGTCGGTCGGTTAGTCAGTCAGTCAGTCAGTCAGTCAGTCAGTCAGTCAGTCAGTCAGTCGGTCGGTCGGTCAGTCGGTCAGTCGGTAAGTCAGTCGGTCAGTCGGACAGTCATTCGGTCGGTCGGTCAGTCGGTCAGTCAGTCAGTCTGTCAGTCAGTCAGTCAGTCAGTCAGTCGGTCAGTCAGTCAGTCGGTCGGTCGGTAGGTCGGTCGGTCGGTTGGTCAGTCGGTCGGTCGGTCGGTCGGTCGGTCATCGGTCTTTCGGTCTGTCGGTCGGTCAGTCAGTCAGTCAGTCAATCGGTCAGTCGGTCGGTCGGTCGGTCGGTCGGTCGGTCGGTCGGTCGGTCGGTCGGTCAGTCAGTCAGTCAGTCAGTCAGTCAGTTAGTCGGTCAGTTGGTCGGTCGGTCGGTCGGTCGGTCGGTCAGTCAGTCAGTCAGTCAGTCAGTCAGTCAGTCAGTTAGTCGGTTAGTCGGTTAGTCGGTCAGTCGGTCAGTCAGTCAGTCAGTCGGTCAGTCGGTCGGTTGGTCGTTCGGTCAGTCAGTCAGTCAGTCGGTCAGCCAGTCGGTCAGTCGGTCAGTCGGTCGGTGGGTCGGTGGGTCGGTCGGTCGGTCAGTCAGTCATTCAGTCAGTCAGTTAGTCAGTCAGTCAGCCAGTCAGTAAGTCATTCAGTCGGTCGGTCGGTCGGTCGGTCGGTCGGTCGGTCAGTCAGTCTGTCGGTCAGTCGGTCGGTCAGTCGGTCGGTCGGTCGGTCGGTCAATCAGTCGGTCAGTCGTCAATCAGTCAGTCAGTCGGTCGGTCAGTCAGTCGGTCAGTCGGTCAGTCAGTCAGTCAGTCGGTCGGTCGGTCGGTCGGTCGGTCGGTCAGTATTTCGGTTGGTCGGTCGGTCGGTCCGTCGGTCCATCGGTCAGTCGGTCAGTCAGTCAGTAAGTCATTCAGTCAGTCGGTCGGTCGGTACCTCGGTCGGTCGGTCGGTCAATCGGTCGGTCGGTCGTTCGGTCGGTCGGTCGGTCGGTCGGTCGGTCAGTCAGTCAGTCAGTAAGTCAGTTGTTCAGTCGGTCGGTCGGTCGGTCGGTCGGTCGGTCGGTCGGCCGGTCGGTCGGTCAGTCATTTAGTCAGTCAGTCAGTCAGTTAGTCGGTTAGTCGGTC